>JAKZJZ010001846.1:0-23829 GCA_022702705.1 Papilionanthe hookeriana x Papilionanthe teres
ATTCCTTTAAATTTAGTCGATAACAATTCTATTAAAAACTTCCCTGTGGGATCGATAACCGAGACTCCACTAGAGCCATGTATTACTTGATACGATACGTATACTTGCGTAGAATCCACATTATACATTAAATCATATTCTTATATTTAAAGCGGGATCAAGTTTTTGGTTCCGTGGCTATAAACATAAATTACATACATACAAAAAGTGGGTCATTACACATGTTTGAGCTTAAGTTTGGGGGGGGGGAAGAAAAATGTTTCAAATTTAAACCTTACTTGTTTTTAAAGGTACTACAAATAAATTTGTATTTTATTTCTAATGATTATTGTTATGTGGGGTCACTTTAAGGATGTTAGAATTTGAAGTATAGAAATGGAGTATGAAAACTTAGTTGATATTTTTAGTGAAGAGGGTGAACATAGAGTTAAAGATATTTAGTAGAGAACTTCGAAAAATGAATAACTATCTTTAGTAGGAAGATTTTTATTTTTTAATAACTAAGGATTCTTAGAATTTTTATTTTCAAACATTTAAGGCTCTTTTAGAAAGTATTTATATATATATATATATATATATATATATATATATATATATATATATATATATATTCAATGGAAGGAAAATAATAAGTTTTAACTTTAGAGGACGATAGTGGAATTTAAAATCATTTAAGGATTTCTCCAGATATATTAATCCTCACATAAAAAAAAGTGCAGAAAAGAAAAGAATGGATCAAAAAGATCCTGAAAAAGAAAAAGAAAATGCAAAAAAAAAAGTGTGAGGAGAAGCTTGAGGAGAGGTCCTAATTAAAAATTGGTTTCATTTGAGTCTTTCTAGAGTAAAGAACTTAGAACAATCTTAAGTTTGCTTCTACATTTATATTAATAAAAAAATTATTTTTAAGAGAGTTCTTCAATCTAGAAAGTGAAGTTAATAGAATCCAAAGTTTGAAAAATTTGCATATATTTTTGAATTAGATAGGAAAGCAAATTCCCAAGTTTGATGATAAATATTTTAGACCTTGGCCTAGTCTGATTCACTAGAATTTCTTTTAATTTCAACTATCACATTTTTAGAACAAAATTTTAGCTATTCTAAAGGATGACCCATTAACTCTAATCTTCATAAATTATTTTAAAAATGTAGTATTAGTTGAGGACAACTAATGTTTAAATTTGAGCGATTTTGATGTCTAAAAATTAACAATTATTCATGCTATATTTTATAATGATATTTCACTTTAAATGTATATTTTCTTGTGTTTTTGGTTGTAGGTACAACATATTGAAGAATTTAGAGTGATTGAAGCAAAAGGACCAAAAAATGGACCAAAACGGAGTAAACCGGAGCAAACCGGGTCGAACCAGGGCACACCGGAGCATTGGGGGTCGAAATCAGGCACTTAAGTGCCTCTGCCTAGCGCTTAAGCGCCCAAATATGGGGCTTAGGCGCCACCAGAAAGAGAGGAGGGCGTTGGCGATGGAGGCGGCTTGCGGTAGCTAGCCATGAGACGGCTGTGGTGCCTGATAACAATTTACATTAAGTAAGGTTTTGAAATTCTGCCAAATCAACGAATTACAAATTTAGAGAAAATGAACTAAAGATGAATTTCAAATGCAATGTAAATTCACATTGAATTTCAATTCCTACAGAACAAACTGCTAAAATGTCAAAATGCGGTGGAGTGGAATGAATGTACGTTGCCGACCAAATATTTGTTTAACCATGCATTATTCTACATAGGATAATTACATATATATATATATATATATATATATATATATATATATATATATATATATATATATATATATATATACAACCCAAAATATTGATATTTACAAATTAATCATTAATACTTATGGCTCCTATTAATTTAGACAGATAAAGTTGGCTGAATGACTGTTATCACTATTTAGAGAGAGAGAGAGAGAGAGAGAGAGAGAGAGACTATTATTGCTAGATTTGGCATTCTTTTTTTATTTTTGTAATGTTCAGCTAGGGGTATAAACGAACCGAATACGAGCAAGTTGGGGCTCAGCTCGTGTCCAACTCATTAAATGATATCAGTGTTCATGTTCGGCTCATTTATATTTCAAACACAAAAAAATATTAGTGTTTGGCTCAATTACTTTGCTAGCTAAACTTGAGTTGTTCGCGAATAAAGAGTCATTTTGACAACACTAGTCATGCAGCCGTAGATGTTAACAGTTGAGGTGAGATTTAAATCTTATTATTTATATTTAAATATAATTTATTATATTTATAATTTATTTTTTTTAATTTATAATTTTAATTGATTATAAATCTTTGAAGCCATGTAGTCAATTAAATTATTTAAAAATACTATTGATCAATTATATAAGGATATATAATCTGACTATTTCGATCCAAAACGTGCCGAATACGAACGAATAAATCTTTGTTGGTGTTCAACATGTTTCTATATTGAGAGAAAAAAATTGTTCATATTTTGTTCATGTACTTAACGAATGACTCGAACACGAATTTCTTAGCCATCTGAACATGAATTATTTATAAATAGCGGGCCATGTTGACAGTCCTATGTTCAAGGCCTGAGGTCTATGATTTATATAAATGGCGTAGCAACGTGGAATTTGAAGATTTTTGAGAAATTTCTAAGTAAAAATCGGCTGCCGATTCTTCCGCCGTCCTCCATTCGAGAACTATAAACGTGCAGCTATTCCCCACGCGTCAACCTCCGCAAACGCGAGAATCGAGCTTCTATATTATTATTTTTCTTATGGCCCCACCAGAAATAACCTATTTACAAAGATGTCATTCTCTTTCATCCATTTTTCAAATTTTGATTGTGGCAGGCATAAATCGTTGGTTCAGTCTTTCAAAAAAATCACATAGTTACTTAATTTGTAAATATTAAGATTCGGATGGGCTATATGTAATTATCGCTATAGTTATTTTATTCATTTAGTTTTGGTACTCAAACTGTCTTCGAATTTGACATTTATTCTCGAAAAGTTATATGAACTAATCTTTTTTATTTGATGGGGAAAGGCCTTAGCGGTTTCATCCAAGAATATCAGATAGAATAACCATATTAATATATTTATCTATTGTATATATAGATATATGACCCTTAAATGTGAAGAAATTATGTTAGTATATTTTAATGAAAATTATATCAGAATATATTGTAAAATAAATGAATCGAGTACTGGGATCAAAAGAGCATCTTCATATTTGTTTGATTAACTAATTAAACAAGTTTGAACACCTTTAAATATTCTTGATTATTAAATGAACAAAGTTGAATACCTTATTCGATTCGTTTATGTTTGCGAAAAATTTCCTTAAAAGTTCACTTACAGGCTCGTTAAGAAGCTCGATAAAAAATTTCATTTAAATTAAAGTTCATAGATAAGACCGATTTAATGATTATGAATAATATTGGTTAAAGCTTAATTTAAGCTTGTAAATGAGCTTAAGTAAAGCTTAATTTAAAATTCTCTTAAATTAAATGTTAATTTTTAGTACATAAAACACAATAAAAACTTATTTATTTATTTGTTCATTTATTTTATGCATTTATAAATCTATTTATTTTATTCTTTTTTTTAAAAGCTAATTTATTTTTATAATTGCAATGAGCAACATATTTATAAGCTCGATAAAGCTAGTTTGAGTAGAAACTAAATAGCTAAACCACTCTATTGATTGTTTTTTTTTAGATAAGTCTTGTTGAATTAAAAAATAAATACCACGATGATACTAATTTTAATTTGCTCAATAAATATTATTTGGATAGAAATTATGTAGCTCAGATAATGACACAAATATTATTATATAAAAAGAATAAAAGTCAAATTTAAACAAGAACTAAGCTTGAATGTAAACACAAAATTTGATTCGATATCAAGCCCGAATTTTAAAAATAAGTTCAAGCTTGAACAAACACCCAAAAGTTCAATTTGACCTCAAATTTATAAGTAAGCTCAAGCTGTTGCCCTGCTCGGCCCGCTCGGTTCGTTTGCAGCTCTAAATGTGTTTTAGATTAGTATAATATAAAAAATTTATATATAGCATTACTCTCAAGATAAATTTAATAATTTTTAAGTCCAATCAGATATAATTTATATCAAGATATTTTGGCATAATATATATATATATATATATATATATATATATATATATATATATATATATATATATATATATATATATATATAGAGAGAGAGAGAGAGAGAGAGAGAGAGAGAGAGAGAGAGAGAGAGAGAGAGAGAAAAAAAAACCGTTGGCCTAATAAGTTCATGAAAGGTACGAAGATATTAGAATATTCTGCAAGTTTATCTAACAATTATTTACATTATTTATCATTCCGGGATTTATACCTAAATTCCAATTCATATTTCGGGGTCAATACTTAAATTATGATGGCTTCCTTTTCGAGATAGGTGTGAGACCCCCATAAATAGAGTATGACATCCTATTCTCTTCTCTGCACCATACGTTTCCACATCCTATCTACCAAATTTTTCCGCACTCCTAAATTTCAAGATCCGGTACCTAAATTTTGATTCTCATTTCGAGGTTGGTTCCTAAATTTCAATTCCCATTTTGGGACCAGTACCTAAATTCTGGCTCCTCTTTGTCACCTTTGTCGGTCAACTTTTTCTTAAAGGATTATGATTAATGGATATATAATTTTGTTTTTAAGAAATACATTTAATTTTGAAAATGAGACCAGTTAGATCTCATTCATTTAATAGTTTAGATAGTCGAGCACGATACAATGAGTAATACACTGCCTCAAAAAGTAAGCACATCACTTGTTAGTAGGCTCAACTATTTAAACTAAGAAATTTGTGACATCCATTTGGTCTGTGAAACCTTTTATGTGACCGACAATTCCCCTAACAAATATAAAAAGTAGATAGGGTTTATATTATGTTGGGTTCCTAATTCTCTATAGAGGCAAACCCTTATAGTTAATTACATCATAAACAGTTGAAGTTACATAAGAAAACTCTCAATTAAGATCGGGGTTTTGTCTTTAAGAATTTAACGTTTAAGTTTCCACGATTGATTATAGGAAAGTCAAAGGGAAAGATTCAATGTGGAACAATTATTTTAAGGAGTCCAAATGAAAGAAGAGTAGGGGATATCATGGATCTGAGGAGAACCACGATGACCTCCCAACTATTCTATTATTGAGCTTTATGTCTTTGAAATGATTTTTAGTTAGTATTTCAATCCTGCGATTTATTTTAGAAATTAGCACTTACATTTGCACGATATTCGATCGTGCAAATAGTCTAGAAAGATAGAAGGGTTTACATCGTATCGAATGATAACTTTAGAATCCTAAAAGTGTTAGGACTTATATTGCATAATAGTGATATACAAAAGCTTAAAGGATAAGGAGAGGATTTATGTCACGCTAGGCAGAGAACCTTGAAGTCCTATGAGTTATGTTATTTAAGTCTATGAAAGTTCAGTTGAAGCTTCTCCTTCCGTCTTCTGCATTCGTCTCGACCGCGTCGTTGTTTCGTTCTGAGAAGAGGCGAGAGAGAAGAGAGAACACATGTTAAGGAACTTATTACATGTTCATATTATTATTATGGGTTAAATAAAATTTAAAACATTATTTTGTAGTTATATTAATGTGTATTATGGAATTTTGAAAAAATGTTGAAATTAAAGTGTTATTATTGTTATGCGTTATAGGGTTCCAATCATAAGCATATGTTCTACATTTGCTACCCTAGGGTAGTGCATAAACATGCCAGAAAAGCGGTAATTAAAAGCATGAGTACGGGTGGATGTATACAGTACAGTAAAGTAAAGAAAGGAAAGAGAGCTGTCCAGTAGAATTTAGTAAAGAAAGAGAAGAACTGTACAACATAATACAGTAATGAAATAAAAGAACTGTGCGGTAGAATACAGTAAAGAAAGACAAGAACTATGCAGTAGAATACAATAAATAAAGAGAAAGCTATATACCTGGCTCAAATAGTAATTAATATATTACAAGTGTTTAGATTTTAACAAATAAATTTAAGTATAAAAGAATAGGCACTAAGCATATGAAAATCAAAGTGGGGAAATAATAATTCAATTTGGGGATAGGCTCAGATGTAGACTTTCTATTCTCGATAATCCCACAGGCAACCAATGCTTCAAAGTCTATATATATCAATATCAATTAAAAGTCATCAGCAAATCATTCTAGAATCGGGCAATTCTAATCTCTACCACTTAATCAGTGATCACAGAAAAATACATTAAGAAATTCATATCTATTTTTGATGAAATTGCACTTTAAAGAAAGGTATTACCTTTATTTTATTGCAGGAATGAAGATTTATAAGTGATGGAAGAAAAAAGCATGAAATGGAGCAAATTTGGATCAAAAAGGAGGAAATTCATGCAAATTGAACTAAGTCGCTGACGGCGAGATCGAGACCGCCGACGGCGAGATCGTAAGGAGAATTTCTAAAGGAATTATAACTACCTCGCCGATAGCGAGCCCGAGCCCGCCGACAGCGAGATCGCGCGGTTTGAAGACTTCTAGAAGCCCCGCTGACGGCGAGGTCGTTTCTCGCCGACGGCGAGACAGTTCAAAATGCATATACATTGAACCTGGACACTTTTTGAAGAGGTGTTTAAGTATCCCTTGGACCTTTGCCTACCTCTATAAATAGAGGACGAATTTTAGTCATTTGTGTGTTCTTGTGTGTGTCTTTTGTGTCTCTTTCTAGTGTCTTAAGTGTCATTTGTGTGTGAGTTTGAGTGCGTTTAGTAAGTTCATTAGTTTAATTGAGTGCTATTTAGTTGTTGTACTAGAAGGAAAAGTCAAAGGAACTTCAAGAGTCCGTTTGGGAGGAATTTAAGATAAGTATCTTTGTTTATTGTTTTTAACTTTAAATGAAATCCATGCTTTGTTTTATTCCCATGCATTCTGAGTTGTTTTCTTAGTCTTTCTCCTTGTTTATGAAAATTATGCGGATTGATGAAATTAAATAGAAACACCTAATATAATATAAATAAATTGTGATAATTTTTACTTAAAACTTAATTTACTTTCAATCTGGTCAATTTAGTAGTTAAAATATGTTGAATTATCAACTATAGTAAAAATTACATCCAATATTCAGTGGAAGTCAAAAGCCTTGGAAGGCGGGTGCAAATAAATAGGGAAATATTAATTATCGGACGTAGAATCGAACATTTTAGTGTGACAGACTAAAATATTCAATTTGGTCCTATTGTTTCGAGAGTCGAAGTGTCGATGTTAGCTCTCAGTGAGGGGAACGTGGGAGCTCCGAAGTGGCAGCCGCATCCTCCCAGCTTAGCCGCAGATTCGCAATCAAACATAGTGATTAGTCAATATTCTTTGCGAACTTTGACTAAAGGGTAAATAATAGGAATGCTCCTATTTGTCACAATACAATTAAAATCCTATTTAAATTCATCATTCACTTAATTTTCTGAAAACAAGGAGAATGATACTTTTTCTAATTTATTTAAATCAACTTATTTCAAGCATTAGTTTACTTTAGTTTATTATAGTTACTTTGAATTTCCGTTCACTTAATTAGTAAGTAATTCCTTTAAATTTAGCCGATAACAAATCCGTTAAAAACTTCCCTCGTGGATCGATAACCAGGACTCCACTAAAGCCCTGTATTACTTGATACGATACGTATACTTGCGTAGAATCCACATTATACATTAAATCTTATATCTATATTTAAAACGGGATCAAGTTTTTGGTGTCGTTGCTATAAACATAAATTTCAAACATATTAAAAGTGGGTCAGGTTTTTGGCGCCGTTGTCGGGGAAGTAAAGAAATTATTTACTAAAGTAACGGACTAATCTAAAATTTAGTTTATAAAATTGTATACGAAAATTTGGAAACGAAAATTTAATACCTTACGATTCAGAATTAGAGCGTACAATTAAAAGAATTAGAAAACAAAAAAGAGAAATTATAAATTTAACACAAATGGCAAATATACCCGAAAATGAAAATATCAATCAACCAAGACCATTACGAGATTATGCCAACCCTACATTAGATGAAATTCATTTAACTATTCAAAACCCCGATGAAGCCGCTAATTCATTCGAACTTAAACCCGCAATTATCCAAATGGTACAAAATAATCAATTTAGTGGTTCACCCATCGAAGATCCTAATTTACATCTTGCTAGTTTTTTAGAACTATGTGCTACTTTCAAATATGAAGGAGTATCTAACGATGCTATTAGACTTAGACTTTTTCCTTTTTCTTTAAGGGATAAGGCTAAAATGTGGTTAAATTCGTTAAGACTCGAATCTATTAAAACTTGGGGAGAATTATCACAAAAATTTTATCCAAATATTTTCCACCATCTAAAACTCGCTAAGCTTAGAAACGATATAACTTCTTTTAGTCAGCTTGATGGAGAGTCAATATATGAATCTTGGGAGAGATTTAAAGAACTTCTTAGGAAATGCCCACATCATGCATTACCGTATCAAGTTAATTATCCAAACTTTCTATAATGGATTAGTAGGATCTTTAAGATCAATCATCGATGTCGTCACGGGAGGATCATTAATGTCAAAACTATTTGATGAAGTCTATGCACTAATCGAAGAAATGGCAACTAATAATTTTCAATGGCCTCACTGATAGAATGAATCCGAAAAAATAGCTAAGCATTCATGAAAATGACGCAATATCTATGTTAGCTTCACAAATTGCTGCTATATCTAAAAAATTAGATCATTTTGGAATGAATTACTCTCCAACTATATCGAAGAAAATTCATCCGGACAACTTATAGAATCCCAATCTCAATATGAAACAATTAATGCAATTAACAACAGACACAATAATCCTTATGCAAATTATTATAATCCTGGATGGAAAAATCATCCTAATTTTTATTGGAATAATAATACAACTAATCAACCATGGATGAATAAAAGGACACAACAATTAGGAAATCCATCTAATCAAGGAAATCCTAATTATAAACCTAATTATCCAACTGGATTTAATAATAATAACCCTCAATTTAAAGATAAGAAATTATCTATAGAAGAATTAATATTAAATATGGGTCAACATTTACAAATACAAGGAAATCAATTACAAATACAAGGAAATCAATTACAAATACAAGGAAATCAATTACAAAATTAAGGAACAGCTATCAAAAATATTGAAACTCAACTTGGACATATCGCTACCGCACTTAATAATAGAATATCCTGAACATTTCCTAAGTAATGTGGAAATAAATCCCAAAGACAAGGGAAATGAACAAATTAAAGCGATACAATTACGAAGTGGAAAAGAATTAGAACCTCGAATTCAGAAAGAACTTGAAAGTCAAAAAGAGGAAGTGGAAATCGAAAAGGAAAAGAATCAACAAGATCCAAATTTAGAAAATCCTTTAATACCTATGAAAATTTATGTTGAAAAACCTCCACCACCATTTCCTCAACGACTAATTCAACATAAAAAAGACAAACAATTTGCTACATTCTCGAAATTTTGAAGAAATTAACAATAAATATTCATTTCGTAGAAGCTTTAGAACGTATGCCAAACTATGTAAAATTTATGAAAGATATTCTAAATAAAAAAAGAAAATTTACCGATAATGAAATGGTTGCACTTAGTGAAGAGTGTAGTGCTATTATTCGAAATAACTTCCTAAAAAATTAAAAGATCCCGGTAGTTTCACTATACCCCGCGCTATCGTGAGAAAAATTCTATGGAAAAGCTTTGTGTGACTTAGGAGCAAGCATCAATCTAATGCCTCTATCAATTTTTAAGAGATTAGGATTGGGAGAAATTTCACCTACTTCAAGAACTCTTCGCTTAGTCGATCGTTCGTTACATATCCTAAGGGAGTTATTGAAGATGTATTAGTAAAAGTGGATAAATTTATCTTCCCCGTAGATTTTATTGTTCTAGATATGGAAGAATATAAAGAAATTCCTATCATTTTAGGAAGACCATTTTTAGCCACCGGAAAAGCTATGATCGATGTTCGTAAAGGAGAATTAACTATGAGAGTAAATGACCAAAAAGTAACTTTTAATATTGCTAAATCAATGAAATATCCTCGCGCTAGAAAAAGATGATGAGTGTTTTCGAATGGAAGTACTCGATCATTTACAAAAAGAACATTTTAAAGAATATTATGAAGAAAAATTAGAAAAAGAAAATATTGAATTAATTGAAAAATCTGAGACAAATGAAGAATTAGATTATATTCAAGAAAAATATGAATTTTTGGATAACATTGAAAATACTGAAAAAAATATAGTTCCATCAATTATTAAACCTCCTGAACTTGAGTTAAAAATGTTACCTAATCATTTAAAGTATGCTTACTTAGATAACTCTTCAACTCTACCAGTTATTATTTCATCTGAATTAAATGAATCTTAAGAACAAAAACTTTTAGATACATTAAAAAAATATAAGAAAATTTTTTGTTGGACTTTAGCAGATATTAAAGGAATTAGTCCTTCAATCAGTATGCATGTAATTATTTTAGATAATGAACATAAACCTAAGGCAGATCCACAAAGGAGATTAAATCCGATAATGAAAGAAGTAGTTAAGAAAGAAATTTTAAAATGGTTAGATAATGGTATTATATATCATATTTCTGACAGTGCTTGGGTAAGTCCAATTCACTGTGTACCTAAAAAAGGAGGGGTGACTGTCAATGCTAATGAAAATAATGATCTTATTCCTATAAGACAAGTTACTGGGTGGCGAATATGTATTAATTATAGAAAATTAAACACGTACCACTAGAAAAGATCACTTCCCTTTACCATTTCTAGCATCGTATGTTAGATAGATTAGCTGTGACATAAGTATTTTTGTTTCTTAGATGGATATACCAGCTATCATCAAATACAAATTGCTCCCGAGGATCAAGATAAAACTACATTTACTAGTCTTTATGGAACTTTCGCTTTTCGAAGAATGCCTTTTGGATTATGTAATGCACCTGCAACATTCCAAAGATGTATGATGTCTATATTTAGTAAATTAATTGATAATGGAATAGAAGTATTTATGGATGATTTCTCCGTATTCGGAACAACATTTGACATATGCTTAAATCATCTTGAAAAAGTATTCGAAGTATGCGAGAAAACTAATTTAGTTCTTAATCGGGAGAAATGTCAATTTATGGTTACAAAGCGTCATTGTATTAGGGCATAAAATTTCGGAAAAAGGCATGGAAGTAGACCTCGCAAAATTCAAGTAATAGCTAAATTACCACCTCCAACTACGTAAAAGGGGTAAGAAGTTTTCTGGACATGCTGGATTTTACGAGTGCTATATATAAAGATTTTTCAAAAATTACTAAACCTCTATGCCAACTTCTTGAAAAGGACAAGAAATTTGAATTTACAACCGAATGTCCGAATGCTTTTGAATTATTAAAAGATAAATTAATTACAAGCTCCTATAATAGTTTCACCTAACCGGGAGAAACCATTTCGAGCTTATGTGTGATGCTAGTGATTATGCTATAGGAGCAAGCCTTGGGCAAAGATATGATAAGATTTTCAAAGTTATATAATATGCTAAGTAAAACTCTAAATGATGCTTAAATAAATTATACAAGCTATCGAAAGAGAATTATTAGCAGCTGTATATGCTTTTAATAAATTTCGGCATTATCTAATAGAACTAAATGTATCAGGCATACCGATCATTCTCGCTATAAAATATTTAATGCAAAAGAAAGATTCTAAACCAAAATTAATCAGATGGATATTTTTAATGCAAGAATTTGATTTTGAGATAATTAACAAAAGGGAACCGATAATCAAATTGTTGATCATTTATCAAGATTAGAAAATCATGAATTATCTAATATTGATAATGAAATTTTAGACAGTTTTCCTGATGAACAACTTTATAATATTAATGAGTTGAAAATACCTTGGTATGCTGATATAGTAAATTATATTGTAAGTGACATTTTACCACCTATGTTAACTTTGCAACAACAGAAAAATTCATTCATGATACTAAATCATACTTTTGGGATGAACCATACTAATATAAGCAATGTAAGGATCTAATTATTAGAAGATGCGTGCCTTATGAAGAAATTGAACCAATTATTCAAAAATGTCATGATTCTGATTTTGGAGGACATTTTGGGACAGATAAAACCGCATATAAAATTCTACAATCCGGATTCTATCGGCCTACTCTATTTAGAGATGTATATAGATATATAAAAACCTGCGATAAATGCCAAAGAGTAGGAAACATATCGAGAAAAAATGAAATGCCTCCGAATTTTATTTAGAAGTTGAAATTTTTGATGTTCGGGGATTAGATTTCATGGGACCTTTTATTCCGTCATTTGGAAACTCATATATATTAGTAGACTGTTGATTATGTTTCCAAATGGATCGAAGCACAAGCTTTATCTAGGTGTGATGCTAAAAGTGTTTCAAAATTCTTAATGAAAAATATTTTTACTAGATTTGGAATGCCGAGAGTGATTATCACTGACGGAGGAACTCATTTTAGAAACAAATATATTCACAAACTAGTAGAAAAATATAATATTATGCATAAGATATCAACCGCTTATCATCCACAAACTAGTGGATTAGTCGATGTTTCTAATCGAGAGATTAAACGTATATTAGAAAAATCAGTAAATCCTATCGTATCGGACCGGTCTATAAGACTAGTACATCGCATTATGCGGCATACAGGATCGCTTATAAAACTCCGATTGGAATGACTCCTTATAGGCTTATATATGGAAAAACTTGCCACTTACCAGACTGAATTAGTAACATAAAGCATATTGGGCGATTAAAGAATTTAATTATAATATGAAAGAAGTCAGTGAGAAAAGATTGTCGCAATTAAATGAATCGGAAGAACTAAGAAACGAATCATATGATCATGATAGAATTTATAAAGAAAGAATGAAATTATGGCATGATCGGAAGATTAATCAGAGAAATTTTGAACCAGGACAAGAAGTTTTGCTTTATAATACTAGATTGAAATTATTTCCTGGGAAATTG
Source organism: Papilionanthe hookeriana x Papilionanthe teres (assembly GCA_022702705.1). Taxonomy (NCBI): domain Eukaryota; kingdom Viridiplantae; phylum Streptophyta; class Magnoliopsida; order Asparagales; family Orchidaceae; genus Papilionanthe; species Papilionanthe hookeriana x Papilionanthe teres. The sequence goes on from JAKZJZ010001846.1 coordinate 13,078, forward strand.
AATTCTCGATGGTTATGACCTTTCACCATAACTCAAATATTTTCATATGGAACTATAGAAATTGAAGATCCAAAAACAGGACATAGATTTAAAGTAAATGGACATAGATTAAAACCATATTTCGAAAATAGAAGACCAAATTTTAAAGAGGTTTTAATGCTTAGTCAACCCGAACACTAACTAAATTAGGTCGGCCGACGACGTTAAACCAAGCGCTTTACTGGGAGGCAACCCATAGTAGTCTTTTTATTTTTAAAATATCTACATATTAGTGAGTCTATATTATTAAAGCAAATCTTACTACTCAAATTTTTATTAGAATCATCACAAAAATCGAACCTATTCGATAAGATCGAAAATATTCTGACTCGCAGCGAAAATGGGCGATTTTTACAAAACTCGCCGACAGCGAGCTCGAGCCCGCTGACAGCGAGATCGTGGACCATTAATTCATTCAGTTTTATAACTAAGTCGCCGACGGCGAGGAACTTCCCGCCGACGACGAGGCAGTTAAAAATTTGGTTTCTTAAAGATTTTTCGTGCGGTTTTGGACGGATCTAAGCCATTCCTTCGTAAGAAATTATTCCAAATCCGATTTTACACCATTTTCTTCCTTAGAACGACTAGAGACCAATCCTTTCCATTCAAAATGGCCTCCAAATTCTTAGAAACCACAAAAACCGAAGTTTTCAACCCGAGAAAATTCTTCGACTCGGAGGTATAGCGAATCTTCAACAAAGGCTCGATGAAGAAAAGACTTATTAAAGAAAGAGGATTCGTCAATAGAGGAGTAGAGAATTCTACTACAAAAATCGAAGAAATGATCGCACAGCGACATTAGGAGGTATTTTGTTATACAACATCCGCTGTAGTTATACCAGTAGCTAAAGAGTTTTACTCTAATTTACATGCGATCAACAATGGAAATGTCTACGTCAGAGGAAGATGGGTAACATTTACTCCCGAAAGGGTAAATGAATTGTTTTCTATAGAAAATACCTCTCGTTTGTCATTATTCCAACTTTGTGCCTTCAAGATACAATATGAACGAAATCTATAGATACTCGATCGACGAACCAGATGATCGGGAGTTACGAGAAGACGGTATGTCGGCTTTTCCGCATCACTTCCTAACCCCGTCCCGAAGCACTCGGCATTTCTTTATATCATCAAAATTATTACCTACCATGAGAGTAAATAAAGTTTCAAAGGAATGCGCTATTTTAAACTATTGTATTCAAATCGGATTACCTATCGATGTTGGATCAATAATAAGTAAAGTCTCGTATCGGGATTAATTATGCATGGGTCGGTGCATGGACTTGGACACCCATCTACTATATTTGCTTTATGCAACAAGCATCAAGTTTCTTATGAGGCTTGGGAAAAAGTACTTTTACCATGGAAACCACCGGATCCTACCGATATGTTTCCAACTTTGGATAACAATGATGAGATTACCATTAGTTTCGACAGAGCATCACGGAACAATCCTTTAGCAAGGCCCTTTACCGATAAAACTAATTTCATTCCGAAGAAGATTAAAGGATTGGAGAAAGAATTGCAAAATGTGATGAATTCCATCGACAATATCTCCGATATGTTTGATCATATTGATTGGAGAATGAAGGAGCACTTTGATCATACCGTACATCCTGAGGCCAGCTTTATTCATTTACTAAGACAGTAAAGGATGGATTAATAAAGAATCTACCGCGAATTCCCTTCGTGCCTTTCTACAATTTATTTGTTCACCTGCGTCGCATCGAAAATATCAGAGAAGATGTCAGTTCAGACACTGAAGAGTAGGAAAGATTTCTATATTTATGTTATATTTGTATATATATGTGAGTTTGATTTGGAGTTAGGTTTTATTATGAGTCGAACTTTGATTTGATCATCTCAAATTTGATGAGATTTTATGTAAATTGTTATGTCTCAGCATTTAGAGTGTTGTGGTGTGGATTGCGATGCCGAGTATTATGGATTTGAACATTTAAGTTAAGTATGTGTTAAGTTATTAGTGTGAAATTTGTAAATATCATGGATTTCATATATAAAGTTATATTGTTTGTGTTGTGTGACTTTTTGTGAGTATAAGTATCTAATCTTCGTATTATTATTAAATTAAGTGATCGGAAGATTGATTAAGGGAATTTTGAGGTTGAAAATGATTGACGAATTTCAAAAATTTAAAATTTTTGGGAGCTCGCCGACGGCGAGAATTATCTCACTGACAGCGAGAAAACCCGCTGACAGCGAAATCGAGCTCGCCGACGGCGGATTTTTCCCGAAACTTTTGCCTTATAAAATTAATTAGCTCGCCGACGGCGAGAAAAATCTCGCTGACAGCGAGAACGCGAAAAGACATATATTTGACCGGTCAATCGACACTATTCATAATCCCTTTCCTCAAATTTTCGAAAAAACCGACCTAGGGCTTGAGAGATCTCGGATTTGAGGCGATTTCAACACTTTTTGACACCGGATTTCATCTTCCCTTGATCGAGAAATGGCTCCACGACAAAAGCGACGAATAGATTATGACGAAACCCGATTCATTAATGCAAGGGCACAAACGCTATATTTTCAAAACATACAAGCAAGAAAATGCATTCAAGATTGAGTTTTCAAGAATCTAGGAGGAGAAGTTGAGCGAATCATTCGGGGAGCGAGGATGGGAAAATTTCGTTTCGTTACCAACAGAAGTACTGTAGAAGTAGTAAAAGAATTTTATGCAAATTTAACACAAGCCGAAGATGCACCGGTCAAGGTTAGAGGATTTTTGTAGATTTCAACGCTGCTAGGATAAACGCTTATTATGAAGTACGAGACACCTACACCGATGAATATGAAACTTTTTGAACTATGGAAGGACCACTGGAAGAGGTGATCGACTTTCTCACTGATGGGAAAGGAGTCTGGAAGATAAAGCAGCGGGAACGAGTAAACTTCCCTCTCTCTATGCTAAATGCAACATCTAAAGCCTGGCATTATTTTATTTGTTCTACTTTGTTACCTACCTACCACCATAGTGAGGTAACAAGAGATAGAGCAGTTCTGAATTTCGTATTCGAACCGTGAAGAGTATTAACGTGGGAAATGTTATATATAAAAACATATTAGCCACTTGCTAGAAATGAAAGTGGAGGAGGACTAGGACATCCCTGGTCTTATCTATGCACTTTGCCAATTATCTGGGGTAGAGACAAGAGATGATGAGGAATGGATTGAACCTATGAAACCCCTTACTCAGGCTAATATAAAGAAATATGAATCCCATGAAGGATGGAGATCTGGGACAAGGGATTATGTACCTTCTTCAAGTAGAGATATACCCTCTACTAGTTATGAACCACCCCCTCAGTACACCACTCCTACCCTTCAAGATCTGATGAATGAATTAACCCTGAGTAGAAAGAGTTTTGAGTTATTTGGAGAAAATATGGAGAGAAGATTTGAGCATATAGATTAAAGGATCGGAGGCTTGGAGAGAAGACACGATTATGATAATGAATATCTCCAGCGACATTCAGAGTACGAGATTGCATACTATGAAGCTGAACGTCGATAGAGGAGTGGTGATTTAGATGTTGTCTTTCCTGAGTGCCCCCGTTATTCACAGTACCAGCCTGCTCAGCCTTCTCAGCCTGGAGATCAGGGAGATGACATAGCTTGGGATTTTAATGCAGAGGATTAGAGCTTTTGTTTAGTTTATTTAGGTTTGTTTAGATTTGTTGTTGTTTTGGGAAACTTTATTATTTTGGATGTGATTATTTCGTACTTTCTAGAGACTATGGATGTTGATATATTTGTTTATGTTATGATGTTAGATTTCTTGTGTGTTAAAATTAGTTGCAATTTTTTATATATATAGGATGTTAGTCTTTCTTTAATGTATTGTTTAAGTTTTAAATGTATGTGTAGTAATAGATTAAGTTTTCTTTTGTTATGTTTGATACTTATTTTAAAATTTCATCCCTGCACTTTCTTTTAAATATTATATGTGAAATAACACTAACAGTACAGGTTTTGTAAGTAATAAAAAAGCCTGCAAAAATTTCAAAAAAAAAGAAATACCTAAAGCCCAAAGGTATGATGAATTTTAATATATACTTTCCCTTTTTCACTATGTAGTATAGATAGAAAAATTTAAGTTTGGGGGAAGGTAAAAATACAAATTTAATTATTAAAATTGTTCTTAATTTCTATTTTCAAAAATTATTATTAAATGATTTTCTATAGTAGTTTTTCAAATTCAATAAATATGAGTTACTTTATTTAATTATTATATAAAGTTAAAGAAAATATTTCGAGTAATCCAATTAATTAATGGAATAAGATATTTGGTTAAAAGGAATAAGAATATAGTAAACTATTTAAAGTAAGGAAAACTATATTTTGAAATTAAAAATTCTTAAGTATTTAAGTGAAAAAGAAAGGATAGAAACTCAATAAAGTAAAAGCTATGAAATATATATAAGCAAAGAAATATTTTAAGTTTCAAATTTAGGAAGAGAAATTGAAGTTCAAAATTATTAACGAGCTATCCAGATACAGTAATCCTCACTTAAAAAAAAAAAAAAAAGAAAAAGAAAAAGAAGGATTGAAAATCAATCCAAAAAGAAAAGAAAAGAAAAGAAAAACATAAAGTGAGGAGAAGCTTGAGGATATGCCTTATCAAAAATTGGCTTCAATGGATTCAACCTAAAGGTAAAACTTAATTATATTTCTAAACTTATATTTGTGGATTAGTATTTTACTAAATAGTGTTTTCTTGAATTTCCTATCATCTAAATATCTTAAGTAATTTACTATTTTTAATATAGTCATTCCCGAAATAAATAGAAAGCTAGAAATCTTAGACTCGATAACTAAATAATCTTATCTCTATAAAGTTAATTTAATTACTCGTAAATATTTATATTTAACTTTATTATAATGTTATTTAAATTTAATTCATATTATCTGAATCGAAAAATTCTATTATAGAAATCATTATTTTTATTTAGTATTAAAATTACTTGAGGACAAGTAATAATTAAGTTTGGGGGATTTTGATCACGTAAAAATACATTAAGAAATTCATATCTATTTTTGATGAAATTGCACTTTAAAGAAAGATATTTCTTTTATTTTATTGCAGGAATGAAGATTTATAAGTGATGGAAGCAAAAAGCAAGAAATGAAGCAAATTTGGATCAAAAAGGAGGAAATTCATGCAAATTGAACTAAGTCGCCGACGGCGAGATCGAGACCGCCGACGGCGAGATCGTAAGGAGAATTTCTGAAGGAATTATAACTACCTCGCTGACAGCGAGCCCAAGCCCGTCAACAGCGAGATCGCGCGGTTTGAAGACCTTCTAGAAGCCCCGCTGACGGCGAGGTCGTTTCCCGCCTACGGCGAGACAGTTCAAAATGCATATACATTGAACCTGGACACTTTTTGAAGAGGTGTTTAAGCATCCCTTGGACCTTTGCCTACCTCTATAAATAGAGGACGAATTTTAGTCATTTGTGTGTTCTTGTGTGTCTTTTGTGTCTCTTTCTAGTGTCTTAAGTGTCATTTGTGTGTGAGTTTGAGTGCGTTTAGTAAGTTCATTAGTTTAATTGAGTGCTATTTAGTTGCTGTACTAAAAGGAAAAGTCAAAGGAACTTCAAGGAGTCTGCTTGGGGAGGAATTTAAGATAAGTATCTTTGTTTATCGTTGTTAACTTTAAATGAAATCCATGCTTTGTTTTATTCCCATGCATTCCGAGTAGTTTTCTTAGTCTTTCTCCTTGTTTATGAAAATTATGCGGATTGATGAAATTAAATGAAGCACCTAATATAATATAAATAAATTGTGATAATTTTTACTTAAAACTTAATTTACTTTCAATTTGGCCAATTGAGTAGTTAAAATATGTTGAATTATCAACTATAGTAAAAATTACATCCAATATTCGAGGAAGTCAAAAGCCTTGGAAGGCGGGTGCAAATAAATAGGGAAATATTAATTATCGGACGTAGAATCGAACATTTTAGTGTGACGGACTAAAATATTTAATTTGGTCCTATTGTTTGAGAGCTGAAGTGTAGATGATAGCCCTCGGGTGAGGGAACGTGGGAGCTCGAAGTGGCGACCAGTATCCTCCCGACTTAGCACGCAGATTCGGTAATCAAACATAGGATTAGTCAATGTTCTTTGCACTCGGACCAAAGGGTAAAGAATATGATTGCTCCTATTTGTCACAATACAATTAAAATCCTATTTAAATTCATCATTCACTTAATTTTCTAAAAAAAGGAGAAGGATACTTTCTCTAAATTATTTAAATCAACTTATTTTAAGCATTAGTTTACTTTAGTTTATTATAGTTACTTTGAATTTCCGTTCACTTTATTAGTAAGTAATTCCTTTAAATTTAGGCGATAACAAATCCGTTAAAAACTTCCCCGTGTGATCGATAACCGGGACTCCACTAGAGCCCCGTATTACTTGATACGATACGTATACTTGCGTAGAATCCACATTATACATTAAATCATATATCTATATTTAAAACGGGATCAAGTTTTTGGTGCCGTTGCTATAAACATAAATTGCAAACATATTAAAAGTGGGTCAATCAGTGAGTGAACATATAAGTAGTATCTAAACTTTTAAAAGTGCAATATCTGTATATAGTATCTGTTTCTAGTTGAAAAAATTGATAAGGGCAGGGATAGAATTACCAATGACTCAAAGGGTGAAAAGGACATCTTTAATTGATTATTAATTTAAGAGTTTTAGCTATAAAAATATGTATAAAGTTTTGCATCATTGTCTTTAACCCCGAACCTTCCAACTTATAGCCCGCTCGATGATTCATATATCACCACATTGTGAATATCTCCATATAAACTCGTACATCTCCACAATTGATGTTAAATAAAGCATATAAGAATGTTTGGAGGTTTGAATGTCTAGTATTCAATTTTTGTCTGTTTACCTAATTAACTCCCAAACTTGCACCTTTTGGATTTGTGTCATCCTGATCTTTCATAACTAACCATGAATACCACCATTCCCATTATTAAAAGAGAAATGACATCCTTCATGCATAGGTAAGGTGGCATGAATAAAAAAAATGATTAGGAGTTACATATGCAAACACAAAGAAAAAAAACAACAAAATGTTTGTAAATCCTCCAAGTACGATTTATCCATCCCAATAATGGCCACATGGATTACCTGAGAAAAGGACGAGCCATCCAAAGATGTCACAATCTCACCAAAAAGGGCACATAGATCCCCATATATATGTTTATGGAATCCATACAACTATTTAAGCTACAAGAAGAGTGCTAAATGGCAAAGAACATCGAAAGGATTAATTCCAATAAATTCAAGTCTAACTTTCCCTTTGAGTTGAAGCTCATGTTTTGTATCTAACATAGTTAATATGAGAGTGATGTCAACTGCTTGAAACATCTCCATATTGAACAATCATATTTTGAAGAATGAGCATGTACATATGGCCATTTGGTAGTAAGACAAAGAGCCGCCTAGTGGGTGGGTTCATTAAGAGCACAAATTGCTAAAAACAATGTCCCGACAATTTAAGATGTTGAAATGATGAAGTGGATAGTGGAAAAGAAATCATATTATTGGCTGCAAATATGGCATATCCTCTACTATGCTTATACAACCTTAGTTCTAATTATGCTACTCAGAGCTTTACACATTTACATATTTACCACTTATGTAAATGTAAATCATTTTTTTTTTTGCAAAATTAGAAATAATTTGAGTGGTGTGTGCGTAAGAATTAAAGTTAAGGTGTGAAATATGTAGATACATTCAGATTGTGTACTATACATGTAACTACCCCTAAAAGAGAACAGTTTATGTATAGTTTAAGCTCTCAAGACTTGTTGGAGAAAATGAAAATGCATCTATTGGATTTGGAAGTTTGAACATCCGAACAACTTCATTCACCACAAAACAAAGCCCTCAAAAGCTTTGGTGGCATTGTTGACCTCACTTTTGGTCGAGGTCTAGTCTTTCTTTTGAACAACCTAGGGTCTAGCCATAGGACTCTCCAGATGACTTTCTTAGAAGACTAGTCTTGGAACCCTCCCCCTTATAAATTCAAATCTTCTTTACTTCACTGGGATTTTTCATATGCTTAAGGCCTAACCTCCAGCTTTTGGGAAGAAGAGACCAAGCATAAGGAAGCCTAGGGGAAGTCTCCTATAGGTGGTCAGGCCTTAGGATTTACCCCAAGAGGTTTGGAGCTTACACAATACACACACTTTACACTCACAACCCTAAACAAAGCACATCCTACCTTGATCTCATAACTATTTGGAAACTCATGTGTGTGGTTTTCCCAAGCTCTTAGCCTCAAGCTAAGGTTTGGTTAGTACCAACACATAGAGGACCAAATAAGGGTTACCCTTGGTCCATAGCTCAACCTAAACAATTCCATACTACTCACCCCTCATCAACCTTAAATTTACAAAAATTTCAATTTTTGACTCATTGCCCATAAATCTACTCAAAATACCCACAAACCTCAATTTTACCCAAAATTACACAAATTACCCATTTTTCTCCAAAATTATTCCAAAGTATTCCCCACCACTCAAATTGACCAATTTGACCAAAATTTACCAAAATAGCCCCAAAATTTACAAAATTACTAAAATACCCCTCCTAGCCTAAAAATCCAAAAAATTCACAAAATTTCCAAAAATTCACAAAACCTCATAACTATTCCCAATTTCATTTCCCAAAACTATCACTTGACCTAATTTGACCAATTTAGCCCAATTTAACCAAAACCCCCAGTTTGACTCATTTAACCCAAAAATGCCCAAATTAAACCCAATGTCCGCCCAATTGGCCCCAATCTTGCCCAATTTCAATTCGAAACCAGAATTCAACATCCCTAATACCAATCTAAACCAAAATCAAGCCCAATTTGATCCGCATTTGAGTCCAATTTCAATCCAAATTCAAAAGCCCCAATTTTGACCATATGACCCAATTCACCTCAAATTGACTCAATGTCAATCAATTTCCTCTCAATTTGAATTCCAAACTTCTCATGAAATTCCTCTATGCCAAATACAACATTCAATGGCCCCTAATTTGAGCCTAAGCCTCACCCAAGTCCAACTTAGCCAAAATCCCTAATTTTGCCCTAAATGTGTCACATGTTCAAAATCCATCAAATTGAATGCCCTAACCCCAAAATCTCCACCCAATTAATATCATGAACTTTTCCTAACAACTCCATGGACCATTTGAAGTCATAAATTGACCTTGGACCCAACCCTAGCCTAACCTAAACTCATGCTAACCCAACTTGTCCCAAATTGACCAAAATCCCAATTTAAGCTAAATTGAACCCCCCAAAAATATTTAAAACCACTCCAATCCCCACTTTACGACAATCATATACATCAATTTGAACAATCAATTGGGTATAACCCAACCTAGCCTAACCTAAACTCAATACGACCTAAATTGAACCCATGACTCAATGTTACCTAAATTGAACCAAATTGACCAAATTGGCTCCACCACAGCCAACCTTGGGACCTAGGGACCAGCGAAACCCAAGTCCATTGAGTCATGGACCAAAGTTCCCTCACTTAGGACCAATGAACCTTACCATTTTTGGCTAACCCATAACTCCACTTAATCCTCAAGAAAGCAACCCAATTAATGACACCGAGCTCCCCACTTGCCTCCCATCAGCCTGTCAGCCACCATCCCTGTCCTTGCAGCCACCCTAGCAGCCGGAACAGCTAAGCCCGAACGCCCCCATACCCCTTTAAACTCAAAATTGAGCTTTGTTAGAGAGTCGTCCCCTCAGTGATCAATTGCACTGATTAACCCTCGCCTTAGGAGACCTAAATCACCCAAATTAAAGCCCTGAGCTCCCCATTGGCCATGGCTATAACATCCATCTTTCATGGCTAAGAGGGGGTGCTGAAATTTTCCCAAGGAAACCCTGCCAAGACCTCACCAGAGCTTCCCTGAGACCTCCTGAGTGCAAGCCCACCATCGTTAGCCATTGAACCCCATTGTCCAAAGCCAATTTTTCCACTGAAATTCCAGCCGAAACCAAGACACATTTCACCACAGCTCCACACTGCATCAAAGTTCAATTATTTGCACCCACACCTTCACAACACTGAAAGAAGTGGATTCCCCATCAAAGCCCCATCACAGAGAGCCTCTACACCAGACTTTGATCAACACCTGAAATCGACCTCGGTCGAATTGAGGTTTAGAAATTTCACCACAGCAAAAGACTTCATCTGGAGGTTCGTTGGGACCAATAAAAATTGCCAAAACCTATTAATTTTGACAGTTAAAGTTGGCTGAATGAGTGTTATTACAATTTAGAGAGAGAGAGAGACTATTATTGCTAGATTTGGCATTTTTTTATTTTTGTCATGTTCAACTAGGGGTATAAACGAACCGAACACGAACAAGCTTCGGCCCAGCTCGTGTCCAACCCGTTAAATGATACTAATGTTCATGTTCGGCTCTTTTATATTTCAAACACAAAAAAAATATTGGTGTTTGGTTCGATTACTTTGATAAAACTAGTCATGCAGCCGTAGGATGTTAATAGTCGAGGTGAGATTTAAATCTTATTATTTAAATTTAAATATAATTTATTATATTTATAATTTATTTTTTTAATTTATAATTTTAATTGATTATAAATATTTGAAGCCATGTAGTCAATTAAATAATTCAAAAAT
>JAKZJZ010001847.1:0-23828 GCA_022702705.1 Papilionanthe hookeriana x Papilionanthe teres
CGAGAGATGAGAATTGAAATTTAGGTATCAATTCGAAAGAGAATCAAAATTTAGGTATCGATCTCGAAAAATGGGAATCAGAATTTAGGTACTGATCCCAGAATGAGAACTGGAATTTAGGTACCAGTCTCGAAAGTTGAGAATTGAAATTTAGGTATCAATTCGAAAGGGAATCGAAATTTAGGTATCGATCTCGAAAGATGGGAATCAGAATTTAGGTACTGATCCCAGAATGAGAACTGGAATTTAGGTACCAGTCTCGAGAGTTTGAGAATTGAAATTTAGGTATCAATTCGAAAGAGAATCGAAATTTAGGTATCGATCTTGGAAAGATGGGAATTAGAATTTAGGTATTGATCCCAGAATGAGAACTGGAATTTAGGTATCAGTCTCCAAAGTTTGAAAGAGGACTAGAAGTTAGGCTCTAGCCTCGAAGAGAACTGGAAGTTAGGCTCTGTTGACCTCATTTTTGATGAGGTCTTCCTTTCTTCTTTTTAGTGCTTAGGATCTAGCCTTAGGCTTTTCCTTTGACTATCTTAGAGGACTAGAATTGGGACCCGCCTTTTAGAAATTCAAACCACTTCTAAACTCCCTGCAAACTCCACAAACTTGACTATAGACCCCTAATCACCTAGAGGGTTGAAATCGAATATGGAAGTTTAAAGGATGAGTTCCTATAGGACTCTTTGGCCTTAGGATGCCTACAGGTGGCTGCAGTGCGATGAAGGGGCTGACATACACTACACTTACACACTACATTTCCACACACTTCCTAAAACCACACCCATACCCAACTTGACCTCCGACTCATGTAGGTGATTCACATGGATGGTCCTTAACCCCTAAGCCCTTGGCTAAGAGGGTTAGGAACAACATAGTGAATGCCTCGAATGAGTCCTTTCATGGCTCATATGGGCTTGAAATGGCTTCATGGCTCAACCAAAATGATTTCACCCCACCCAAATTCACCCGATCTTCAATTTCCCAAATTTTCAATTTTTGACCCCGGGACCCTACACTACTAAACTACCCAAAACCACTGAATTACCCAAATTTTTGCAAAATCTCCAAATTACCTAAAATTTTCCAAAATCAATCCCAAACACCTCCACATCACTCAAATTGATCATCCATACCCAAAAATACCAAAAATTCCAAGAAAACCCCCCAATACCCTCCAAATACCCAAAATACCCTTCTTGGCCTAAAAATCCAAAAATTCAGAAAATTCCCAGAAAATTCCAGAAAATCCCAAATATTCCCAATTTCATTTTGTCCAACTACACCATGGGCCAATTTTGTCAATTTACCCTACTTTTGTCAAAACCCCCAAATTGACCCATTTTAACCCGAAAGTGGACCCGATGTCAAACCAAACATATCCAATTGACCCCAATTTTGGTCCAATTCAATTCTAAACTTCAATTCAACATTCCCAATACCAATCTAGACCAAATCCAAGTCAATTTGATTGACATTTGGATCGATTTCACTTTGGGCCTTAAAGCCAATTTGGACCCATGACCGAACTTAGCTAGCCAATTAACTCAATTAACCCCAAATCTTTTCTAAACCTTCCTTAACATCCTCATAAACAAAACAACATGATTTGCCCAGATTTTGACCCAAGCCCACTCAATTCAACCCAATCAAAAGCCGATTTTGACCTAAACCCAAATCTAACCCGAATAGGCCCAAACCTCAAAATTAAAACCCAACCAAAGCTAAAACCTCTTTGAAACACTCCCATAAACATTTCTTAACATTTATTTTACATCAATTTCAACCCTAGCCCAACATTGGCCCAACTTAGCCCAATTTGACCTACATTGGCCCATTCACGAAAGAATTCAAATCCAACCCGATTCAAGTCCAAACTACCCCAAATTTGCTTCAAGTCACTCATGACACATCCATGAGCTAAACCCAATAATTATTTGGCCCAACCTCTTTACAAAATTTCATCCCAAAATCCATTTTAAAATTCGAGAGCCCACTTTCCTAATCCATCTTAAAAGCCCATCTAAAACCCTTTCAAAAAAAGCCCAAAATTCTTCCAAGGCCCATATGACATTTCCCCTCATCATACTTTCAATTAAAATCATCCCTAAGTCCTAAATTCATCATCAAATAATTCCAAATCAAGCCTCATGCCAAATCACCCCTAAATACCAAAATTTTCCTTAAATCCATTTCCATGAAATTGACTTTACTTTTCCCAAGCCAAATGGAGCCATGGAGCCATGCATAAGCCATATGCGAAGCCATAAGAGCCTCTTTACATGTCACCATGCCATTTTGGGCAAAAGGAGGAGGCTCTTTCCTTAATTCCTAAAGGTGATTAACCACTTCCATGTTTCCACTAAACCATGCTTAAGCCTAATTGTGCTTGGATGGTGACTTGACCCTACTGATTATGCTGAGCCAAATCACTTTTCCCTCGGCCAAAACCAGGCCTTGGGTGGTGCACCTAGCCCGAATGGGTGGGTTGACCCATTTAGGTTCAAATCTAGCCATGCCCCATTCCACTTTGGATCAAAGCCTTTACACATGTCCATGGCCGATTGATTGCACAAACCTCCAGCCACGACCCACGACCTTGAGGGTGACCCATGCACGGCCGGCCGGCCACCGAGGCCGTCGGAAAACACCATGGCCGAGAGCTCGCATGTGAGCCGACATTGAAATTCTCACTTGCTTGAGCTGCCCCATCCCTAGTGGTCACCATGGCTGATCTTCTCCTCACGAGAGCAGGTGATCCCGAGCCCTAACTCCCCACAGGAGGCCCTCCGCCCATCTCTGTTCAAACTCCTCACCCTCTCGGCCATAAGGAGAGCCAAGCACAAACCTTGCCGAAACTGCGCAAAATTGTTCCAAACCCTTCACCATCCTGAGAGCGAGTTGATCCCAGGTGTCGATTTGCCCTAATCCCCACCAACGAGCCCGATTTCTCAGCTGAAATTCCACCCAAAACCGGGACACTTTGCCACGGTGAGCCAATCCTCAGAATTGGCTGGTCCTACACCTTCACTGGACCAAGAGGAGAAGTTTCCCACTGAAAGCCCCATCTCCGGGCCACCCGGTTGCTCCGGCCTCCAAGCTTTGTGATCGGTCGTGGTCACTTTCATAGCTAGAGCGATTCACCGGACCGGGAGACTTCATCCGGAGCTTGCTGGGACCCGATCGAAGGTGCAACAACTCTCGGATTGAAGCCACACTTCTACGAGCTAAGGTATGAGTTAACTATTCATCCCGAGCTTCTGGAGATTCTCCATTTCGAATGCCTTAGTTTCGATGCATGTTAGCCGTATAGATGTGTTCGTCTCTTGAAGACGAATCCATAGAGCATAAGAACATGAAAATCCATTGAGAATCGAGTGAGATCTTAGGGATTTAGTGTGGACGGCTCTCGGGTGAGAACACTTGGGGACGATGAACGGATGCCGTCCATTCGATACACGCGCGCACGGACGGCCGGGATTGCGTCGGACCGAGGAGACGGTACGAGAACCGCGGGGCCGGGCTGGCGACTCGGATGGCGGCGTCGAATGGGAGCGCGACGCGCGTGCGTTCGGAGGCTGCCGAGGTTGACGCGGCGCCGCGTGGATAAATAGAAAATTAGGGTATTTTCTTATTTATTTAATTCCCTAAACTTCGAAAATCCATATCTTTGTGTAGAAAAATCACAAAAATAAAATAAAAATACCCTGCTTGCTCGGTGAACGAGAGGAGAATAATGTGGAAAAGAAATCATTTAATTTAATTAAGTATTTTATTTTTTATGATTTATTTACTCTCTGCATACATTTAATTCTCCATGCATGTATACAATTCACCATGGCATGAGACCATAGGGCTTTTGAAGCCTCCGAACTTGGGAACATTCACTGAATTTTCCAAGGTCGAGAGGCCATCTCTGTGAAAAGTTATTTATTTTTCAAATGCATGTTGCTTGTTTTGAGTATTTTAATTCCAAAAATTAGCATGTTGTGAAATAAATTCTAGAAATATTTGGTGATGTTCCTTATGACCGAGAGAACTCTAGGAAAAATAGGACTTGAGTTAATTCACTCAGATTAACCCTAATTGGCTTAAACACCTAAAATAGGTCTTTAATTAATTAGAGTTAACCAGGCATCAAATTGACTTGAAATCAATTCTCCACTGACCTTTAGGATCAGAGGAATCCACCATAAAAATTTGAAGTCGATTGGACTTGGTTAGCCCCACTAATTGGGTTGATTAAGCCACTTAGCCATTTTAAACTTTAAAAATTCATAACTTTTAAAATACTTTTTTAAAATTCACCAAATTGGTTTTGGAGCCTCTCTGATATCAGGGGAACCCAAGAAAATTAAAATTTCAATTTTCTAAAAAAGTTGATTTTTAATAATATTTTAATATTTTTAATAATTAAAAAATAATAAAAATCACAAAAATAATAAAATTCACCAAAATGTCACATTTTGAATTTTAATCACTTAGGAACAAATCCCACATTTTTCCTAAGTCTATTTAGTGAGATATTAAATTTTAAAGCCCTAGGGTAATTTTAAAATTAAAAAAAATGTATTTTCTAGCATTTTCACTAAAATAATTATTATAAATCATAGAAAAATCAGAAAATTGCAAAATTTGATTCTCTGGTTTCCTTGATATCAGAGAGATTTTTGAAAAATATAAAATCCATTTTTCAACATTTATCTTATTTTTAAATTAATTAACACTCCAAAACTCAAAATAATTATAATAAAAATAATATAATTCAAAAAATCACCAAAATTGGTCCAAGTGCTTCTCTGGTCATTAGGAATGTCCCCTAATTTTCTTAAGGACAGAAACTTTTCCTTTGGTCATGTTATCAAATTTTCCTTGAAAATCTCTATTTTCCACCAAAAATAATTATATAAATAAATTAAATACAGAAAAATCACATTTTCTCCTCTCATGTCTTTATTGACATATGAGTAAAGTCACATAAAAATTTCAAGTTCATTTGAGTTCAATTTAGTGAGTTATGAAATTATTAAGCTTAAAGGGTAAAATGGTAATTAAAATCTTTAATCCTTAATTAAAACTTTAGGTTTAATAAAAAATCAACAAGTAAAATATTTGATCCTAATCTGATTTGGATGATTGAAATTTAAATAATTAAAGGGTAGAAACCCATTAAATAATTTTAAAATGATTAAACTTTAATTAAATAATAGATTAAATTTGGAAGAATAATAAAATTGGAATTATTAAAATAAGGGATCTTTATTAGGAAGAGATTTATTCTTTAATTTAAAAATCCCTAAATTAATTATATCAACTAATACTCAATTTTTAATTAAAATGATAACTCAAATTTAAAATATTAAAAGACTTAATTAAATTATTAAAATCTTTTGAAATTTCAATTAAAATTAAAAATAAAGTAAATTAAAGATAAATTAAATTAAGATTAAATTAAATTTAATAATTAAATTAAATTAAATTAAACAATTAAATTAAATTAATTAAAATTAAATTAAATTAAATAATTAAATTAAATTAAATTAAATTAAAATTAAATTAAATTAAATTAAACAATTAAATTAAATTAAATTAAATAATTAAAATTAAATTAAATTAAATTAAATAATTAAATTAAATTAAATTAAATAAATTAAATTAAATTAAATAATTAAATTAAATTAAATTAAATTAAATTAAATTAAATAATTAAATTAAATTAAATTAAATCAAATTAATTAAACATCAAATCAAATTAAATTAAATTAAACTAAATATAAAACGAACTTGAACACTATTCCAAATTTAAACCCTTTAACTTAAATCAAATCATTTGAATACTAATTTACCCTTGAAAGCTTTGATTATTATAACTCCTAAATGAAACATTAAATGGAGTGTTACTTCACTCATAGGATATTCGAATGTCCTAGTTCAGCTGAGCGAGTTAACAAGACTTGAAAACCTCGGACGATCGATTCATTTATATAATTAAATTCATTTGGACTTAAAACAATCCTAGAAATATTGAAAAGATGTTTAAGATCCTTCTTAAGCACTTTCTCGATATGATAGGATATTTATAAGAACGATTGAATTTGATTATTCTTTGATGAAGAAAATCGTCCTTAAACTAAAACACAAAGAACTCTAGACGTCATAGGAAATGACTAGGTATAGGATTAGGAATTTGGTAGAAAACCATAACCTTTCCCTTAGCTTTACCTAGGAACTTGTTTAAATATTCTAATTGTGTTTTAAGTGCGGCTTGGGATGACGGGAAGACCCTCAGGGTACGCTTTTATTTTATTGCAATTTACTTTCTTGCAATTTACATTATTGCATTTACTTTATTGCAAATGCGTTTACTTTTCTTGCATGATAAAACAACTGTTGCATGAAAACTCACACCTTTAGGATAGCCCCTAAAACTGAAACCAAAATTAAATTAAAAGTCATTGCAAGATAAAATTCACCGCCACAACATTTCAAAATATAAAACAACTCAAAATTTAATCACAAACGAACACAAAACTACGATTGCAACTAAATTAAAACGTCTGTTGGATGATCGGGAATACCTCGGATGATGTAACCTACGTGTTGCTAACGGGATTTCCACGGTCTAAATGAAAGTGTGGAACTCATTCGGTTGAGTTTAGCAAATTCATACGGACTAAGTGAATCCGATAAAAATAATGATGCGGAAGGATGGAGCACGTGGGATCTTAACCGGTGTCGTTATAATCAACTTTAAGATTTGTTTTAAATAAAACATAAAAAACACTTGGAAATTAAGATTTTCTCTAAACCAAAACACTTTTCTCAACTCCCGATTTATGATTTCTAAAACTAAACCTCTGCGACAACAAGGAGCTCGGAGCATGGTGGGCGGCACGACCATCGTCATCGGCAAAACACGAGTCTACTTCAGCAAAACTTTCCTAGAATTAAACAACCAAGCCATAGGACTTCGAGGTAGCTTGCACTAGTGCAACATAAATCCTCGACTCTTCGTTAGGCATTTGCATTGCAAATTAAGCCCTAACAGGTCTTAGGATTCCGAGGTAGTCGTCAGATACGACAATAAACCCTCACATTTTCTAGAGTTTATTTGTTTGATTTTATCATACAAATATAAGCCCTAATTAATTAAAATTGACGAGATTGAAATACTAAATAAACATTAGGACTTTCCTAAATTCGAAGCGAAACGATAGGATAGTCGGGAAATTATCGAAGTTCACTTCGAATCGGTGATTTCTCCTACCTTTCTTCCTTTGGATTCACAAAACAAAATGTTCCAAAAATTTGATCCATTCCTATTGAAACTTCGAAATTCGATCTTTGAAAACCTTAAACTTTGAAATTCTTGAGAGCGAGAATCATTGATTATTATCGAGAGTTTTCTTAGGTGATTCCGTCACTTAAGATGTAATTAACTATAGGGGCTTGCCCTTATAGGGAATTTTAAAGAACCCGAGTAATATAAACCACTGTTTAATGTTTTCATATTAAGCGGGGAAACTTGTCGGCTTATAAAATTGGTTCGCGGACCAAACGGATGTCACTAATCTTCTAGTTTATTTAATCGAGCCCCACATCGAGCCAGTGTGTCTATCCTTAGGGATAGATACACGGTTTGTGGTGCGATGCTCGTTTATATAAACTATTTGGGATGTGAGATCGGTTTAATCTCATATCTTAAAACCTTCAAATTTAAAATTATTTTCAAAATCAAATACTACTTTTCAAATTACTTATTTTAATTAAATTAAAAATTCGCGACAGACATTGGCGACCTTTGAAATAAACACGACCTAAAATAGCGACGATTTCGGCGACTCGGGAAGATTCCTCTCTCCATTATAATCGAATAATTCGCTTTCAAAAATCGGTAGTGTATCCATGTCCCTAATGGATCAAACTACCCCTCTTTCCGTTGGAATACTATGTTCATTTCTATCTTGAACAAGTATAGCCGACATTCTCTCGGATTTAGGAGCCATTTGTTTAGACACCCCTAAACGAGAGAGGTTCCGAGATCCTTTTACCTCATTTACGAGGTGGGGTGGACCCCGATAGGTGTTAGTTTAGGAATGATCCTTCGAGTCGAGAAGTCTTGCTTAAGACTTTCTTTTCCTTTCGACTCGAATCGGATTCCTTACCTTCTCTACACCTTTGAACGTTCCGTTCTAAATAAACAAACCCTCTAATAAATGATTCTTTTAACAAATGATTCTTTTTATAAATACATGAACAAAGAATGAGTTCGGACTCTTTTCGATTCCTTTCTTTTCGTCTGAAGAAAAGAAGCATAACTTGAGGCCGACAACCGGAATCTACCTGCGGAAATGGAAGCCCCGAAGCGGATTTTCTCCTTCACCAACGGATTTGGACTTCGCTGTCTATAAGGATGAACTGCCAGACAATGGGGTCATCCGATTTGGACGAGGGTTTGAAAACACGAACGTCGAGGTCACCGACGTCTCCCTCTTTGCAGCGACAAACAAGGTATCCGAAGGCGAGGAACCAGCGCTGAGTTCGACCTTAGGTCGACCCAAGAGTTTCCTCCCTACGAAGGGTCCCGACTAGGAGAATCTTGCTTGTCCGCGGGAGGATCATTCTCACTACCCCCACTTGGTCTAGTTGTTTCGCACCTACCCCGACTTACGCCAAATCGAAGGGGAAAGGAATCCGGAACTATGATAAACACTGTTACCGTGGAGGGTACGGATCTTCTGTAAGACCTTCGTCTTCGAAATCGGGTCCGAGTTCGAAGATTCCTTCGGCGACGAAGACCCGAAGAAGAAATAGAAATAGAAGGATCGCCGGGGAAGCCGGAGGCTGGCGAGGTTGCCTTCTGGAGGAAATTCCGAGTTGCCGGAATATACACGTTACCGAATATACACCCTTGCTGACTACATACCACTTTTGGGAGGAAGCGGGTTCCATCCCCTCTCCGCCGCAGAGGATGAAGAGAATGTTCGAAAGATTGCTGCCACATTACCACAGCCCGCATACTACAACGATAGCCGCAAGAAAAGAACCAGAACTACGCCGTTTGCTCGACTGCAAACTTTGGTAGAAAAGCTAGCAAGGAAGGAAAAGCGCCCGTGTCGGAAATTCTACGAAGGATAGGACGGGTGCCGGTCGAATCCCGTCTTGGGCCTCGAGTAGAACCCGCCGTCATGATAGAAAAGCCGAGCAAGAGAATGAAGGCTAGCCCGCTGTCGTAGTATCGGGGTTACGGATTAGGGAGGATACCACCTTCCGGCATTTGGCAGATAGACCATGCGGTCATAGACCTTCTGCTGCTAGAAGGATGGTGTGGCGTCCCACTACGGGGCGATTGAGGCCGAAACGGCGGCCGAGAGAGAAAGTCTCGCCGGGAGGCTGGAATGCGAAGAAAGTGCTTCTTGCGATGAAGGGGACTCGTGAAAAAAGGACCCGGCGACCATCGCATGACAACCACGAAGATACACGAAGCTCCGCTAGAAGATGCCATGGAAAAGTTGAGAACCGACATCCAGACGGTTGGCGAAAGAAAGAGAAGAAAAGTTCGGAGATGAGATCGACTCATCGGAATTCATGGACAACGAATATGCGAGAAATCAACATGGTTGAGACACGAGCTTCATCATCTTCTCGAGGTGCTCCTGCGGCCGCGAAGAGAGGAGCCGGAGCCGATGAAGAGACGGCTTCGGGAAAAGGACGACACGATCGCTCGAATGGCGAAGAGGATGGAAGAGATGGCCATAGCTCTAGCCACTCTCCAAAGTCGAGTACGACCACATAGAGAGACACCCCCGAAGTCATTCACATCGTAGACGGAGGGAAGGAAATTACATCCGTCGATGGGGATGACCGGTGAAAAAGGATACAACACGAAGTATGATCCACGAAAAGGATATCAAGAACTTGGTAGAACGGCGGAGTGCGAGAAGCCCTAGCACGATCGAAGAACGGGACATCTATTCGGACGGGTAGACCTTGCCGGAAGAAGTCGACGCTGTCCGATACCCCGAAGGGCTTCGTACCACCTCTGTTTAAGACCTTCGACGGAGCAGGGAACCCCAGACGGCATGTTGCACACTTTCGTGCCGGTTGTTGCAATGCGGCGGGAGCGATGCGCTACTCTTCCGACGGTTCGTTAGCGATCAGTCGGGAATCGCCTTCGGCGGGTATGCGGAGTGCCCGACGGATGCAGCAAAGACATTCTCGAGCTAGAGAGCCTCTTCATTAAGCGATTTGCGGAGCTCGGCACCACATCACTATAGGTGATTTAGTGGTAGAGAAACAAAGGCCGAATGAAACTCTAGTGGATTACATACTTCGATGGAGAAATTTAAGTATGAAGTGTGAACCACGAGCTGCAAGAACAACATGCGGTCGGCATCTTGCTTAAAAGCATTCACGGCCGATAGCACTTCTCCTCGAGGGATTCACTTATTAAGACTTTTGAGAAGTTGTTAAGCAAGGCCGGAAGCTTGCAAGAAGAGGCGAAGCAATTAAGTTTTGCCGACAAGACGGACAAGCGAGAAGCCGGTGAAGACTTTCGAAAAGAAATGCGGGGTCGTTGCGGCGGTTGACAAAGGCAAACAGCCGTGCTGAAATACCACGCAGAACGGCGCGGCAACCACAACAAAATTACCGGCAACCCCGGTCCGGCTATCGGTCGTCTCCGCGGTATGAACAACCGTCTCGTCCGCAACGTACATTGAGGGAGCTTCGAGCGAGAGAATATCCGTTCAAAAATGAAGCGATGCCAAAGATGTTCCGTAGCTTAATGAAAACTCCGGATTTCCGAGTGCCGGAGCCCGAAAGACCGGAGGAAGTCAACAAGAAAGGTGATCCCGACTTTTGCCCCTACCATCGGATGCTTGGGCACAAGATAGAAGAGCTGCATTACCTTCGAAAGTTGGCTCGACGACAACCTTCGGAAAGGAAATATAACAATCCCGAAGGAGTACATGAAGGAACCCCGGAAAGGAGGTTCAGTCGATGTTATCTCAGCCGATCCCGTCATTCCGATAGATCCACTATGCAGCGACGATGGATGGACTACCGCACAGACGAGATCTTCGAAGAAGATTTTAGACAACATCCGAACCGCTTCGGTGCGAGCTTCGATTCGAGTTCGAGACATGTTAAGCCGGTGCTTATCACTTGCGATGGAGGAACCACCTCGACAGGAGAAAATCGAAGAGAAGAAGAAAATTGACGAAGAAGAGGGGACCGAGATTCCTAAGGCTAGACTAGGGGCTGCTTATCCTAGGATAGTTGTTTCCGATTCGGGGGAGAAATCCCTCGAACCTCGATTTTGTATGATTATCTGCTCACTTCGGTGGGATCATATAATGATAAGGGTGATGGCGTTGGCTACGTTTTGGTTATTTCTAACGATTACGTAACTAGCGACAATCCGGGCGTCGATTTCGATACCAACAACAATTCTCGAATCATACATGATCTCGACGATCAAAATGACGAAGAAGGCATCCATCGAGGAGGCTACGAGAGTTCGACGAAGCAACGGATCTATACGCGAGTTTCGAGGAGCTCCGGTTACAATAGAGTTAGAGCCTTGATTTGGAAGATAATCCGGAAGAGCCGGTCATTCCGATTCGGGAGGAGACACCGACAAACTCGATACTAGATTCGGAAGAAATTACGAAGTCGGCCTAAGAAGTGGAAAAGTTCTACCTCCGAGAATGGGTCCGAAAGACAAAGGAAAGCGGTGGTTGTTCGAGAAGAACCAACCCCGGCGAGAAGACATACCCATTCGAGAAGAAGCGAGACACGGGAGAACAAAGTGGACTACAACGTGCTAGCCCATCTTAGGAAACTACCGGCCAGGCGAGCATTTACGATGCTCTCATCTTATCGAAGGAGATGAGGGAAGCTCGATCGAGGCCTTACTTGATCCGGAAATTTGCTTAGCTCGAATGGCGGAGATTCCTTGGATGAGGTTTGCTCGTTAAAGGAACGAGCGAGGTGTCACCTTCACGAGACAATGACCTACTACTTGGGACGGCGGATCACGACCGACAGTTGTACATTTCGATTCTGATTGGGAAGTTTACGCTCTCCGGAGTATTGGTGGATCCGGGAGCATCGATCGATATAATGAGTCTTCGAACACTAGCATACTTGGAAATTGATGCTCGTGAGCTCGAGGCCGACAAAATGTTATTAAGAGGATTCGACCGAGAAAGGAGAAAGAGCCCTCGGGTCGATAACGCTGCGATGAAGACCGGTGATTTAGCAAAGACAACCGCAAAATTTCATATAATCGATTCGAAACGTCGTTCGACGCTCTCTTGGGCCGACCATGGATACATGAAAACGGGATGGTACCATCATCTCTACATCGGTGCATCGAAATATTACGATGGAGGGGAACGAGTGCATCGAAGGAGACTTACGACCATTCTCCGTACATGAAATTGGAATCCATGAAGATGCGGCTTATTATGCACCGCGAAGAAAACAATCTTCTCCGGAGATACCGTAACAAATAAAGCAAGAAAGTTCGGGACAACGAAGAACACGAAGTTCTAGTCCAACGATCACTCACCACTCCCTTCGGCGAGATGGTGAAGGTTTCTCCACGACTCGCATCCGAGGTCGAGGCGGGGACGAGGCCGTGGTAGAGACACTAGGACGATTGGACGGAAGAAACCGGCCATCAATGTTGATTGGGAAGATAGTTACGAAGAGGAAAAAGAAATCGAAGCAAGAAGCGGCAACAATAAGTCGAAAGAAGCCGCAATACAAGATCTCCCTCGAAGATGAAAAGAACGAAGAATACAAATCAATGTACGAGAAGATTAACCACTACGTACATACTTATGACCTAACTGCCGATCCATTCTAATAAGATCGAGGGTATGGAGGTCGAAGGGTACGTAGTGACGGTGCTGAAGCCGATCAAATTCTACCGTGGTGCTTCTTCCTCAAAGCGAAAATAATGTACAATTCGAAGATGTCACTTCATCGAAATTAATGGAATTACCTTTTGAGTGGTACTCTCCTGTGTTCGAAATTTAATTCAACGTGGTTTCTTACCTCGACAATGGACAAGAGGCCGATCACAACATTTTGAAAAGTTATGGAATAACTCCGGTCGTCCTCCCGATTCGAAGTATGGACTCGGATTCGGCACGGTAGGGTCGGTTGACGATGCGAATTTTGCTTGGTTGTCACTTGCAAGTCCGATGAAAGCTGCATGGAAACTACGGACGAACTCGAAGATTTACAAATTGGAGACGCTCCACGAATTCGAAGAAGAAATCAAATCTCGATAGATGAGTTAACGGAAGTTAACTTGGGTACTAGCGAAGAGCCTAGACCTACCTTTGTTAGCTCCTTACTCGATAAAGAAGACTCCGAAGAAATAATCGAGTTATTAATGGAATTTAAAAATCTGTTTTGCTTGGAGCTACGATGAAATGCCGGGATTAGCTCCGGAGGTTGCGGTCCATAAGCTAGGAGTGGATCCTACCACGTTCCGGTCGGACGAGGTCCCGAGAAGAATGCGTACGGAAATCGAACAACAAGTCATAGCCGAAGTTAAAAAGCTAATAGACGCTAAATTTGTCACGTGAAGAACAATACCCGACACAGTTAGCCAACGTGGTGCCGGTCGAGAAGAAGAATGGTCGGATCGGAATTTGTGTGGACTTCGAGAGATTTAAACGAGGCATGTCCAAAAGATGAATTCCCTCTCCGATTCCGAGGCGATGATCGATATTGCTTCGACACATGAAATATTCTCATTCATGGATGGATCTTCGGGATACGACCGGATAAAAATGGCTCCGAGAAGATGAAAAGCTTACGGCATTCGGAACGCCGATCGGAGTATTTTCTTTACACGGTGATGCCATTCGGAGCTGAAGAACGCGGGAGCGACTTACCGAAGAGCAATGACAAGAATTTTTGATGATCTCATCCACAATCGAGTCGAGTGCTTACGTGGACGATGTCGTCATCGAAAGCAAAGTAAAGGAAAACCACTGTATGATTTGAGAATTGTTTTCGAACGATTAAGACAATTTAACCTTAAGATGAATCCCTTAAAATGCGCCTTCGGCGTCACCTCCGGGAAATTCTTAGGATTCGTTGTCCGACATCGTGGAATTGAAATCGACCGGAGAAGATTAAAGCCATCTTAGAAATGCCGCCTCCCGAAACCTTAAAACAACTACGATCTTTTCGAGGAAGGCGGCATATCTTCGACGCTTTATCTCGAGCACTGTCGAGTAGGTGTCGGCCTTTCTCGGCACTAGTTAAAAAGGACGCCAAATTTATTTGGGAAGAGAAATGCCGAGAAGGCCTTCGAAGACATTAAACAATATTTAATGACACCTCCTGTCTTAGCGACCCCGGTCTCGGAGTAGACCGGCGATGCTTTACACCGCGGCTCTAGACGACTCCCTCGGAGCCATGTTAGCCGGGTCGATGATGAGGGTAAAGAAAATGCTCTTTACTACTTAAGCCGTCGTTTACTTCCGACGGAGGTAAGGTATCCCGCAATTGAAAAGCATTGTTTGGCCACGATCTTCGCCGCTCAAAGCTCGGGCATTACATGCTTTCTCATAAGGTCGACTTGATCTCGAAGTTTAATCCATTGCGATACTTGATGACTCGTCCAACACTTTCCGGCGGACTTGCCGGATGGTCGATGATATTATTGCAATTCGATATAACTTTCGTGCCTCTGCGTGCCGTAAAGGGACAAGTCTTAGCGGACTTCCTCGCGGCACACCCTTTGCGGCCGAATCTCCTCTCGATGACGATCGCAGGATGAACAAATAATGAGCCTAGAAGACCACGATGATCGACGTTGGGAATTGTATTTCGACGGAGCATCTTCGGCACACGAAGACGAAGAATCGCAAGTGATAGTGCCGTAAGGCGGGAATCGGGCTAATCTTTATAACACGGAGCGGGGGATGTTAAGATACTCCTACCACTTGACGGAGCCGTGTACGAACAACGAAGCGAGAATACGAAGCCCTCATAACGGGATTGGAATTAACCATTCGAATGGGGATAACGGACATCGACATCTACGGGGATTCACGGTTAATCATTCAACGGATCGCCGGACAATACGGAATTTTTAAACCAAGACTCGAACGATACTTCCGGTATGCTAGTACAGTTTGTTGGAACGGATTCCAAATGTGACAATCTACAAAATTCCTAGAAAAGAGAATGCTTTAGCGGATGCTTTAGCCCGTCTCGCAAAAGAATTTGCTGTTTGCAAGATGAATCGGTGGAAGTGTCGGTTCACGGACGTCGGAGTCCTATCACGGCTTGACATAGACACGATACACAAATCGAGAAAAGAAAAGAATCGGTTGCGGCGGTGACGGAAAACACGAGAAGATTGGCGACGGCCATTGATGAACTACACTGCAAACGGGAAAGCTACCGGACGATGGGTCGGCGGCCCATCGGATCGAAAAGAACTGCGTCCTACGCATTAATAAACAACACATTATACGGAAGGTCTTTTGATCGAATGTGGCTAAGGTGCCTAAGCGGGTACGAGGCCGTGAAATTGTTAAAGAGGTGCATTCGGGACTGCGTGGCGCTCACCGGTCGGGTCCAAGATGAAAATGAAAATTAAAAGACTAGGGTACTGCGGCCCTCGATGATGACCAGGCTGCATGAAAATCGCCGAAGGCGTCACCGATGCCGAGTGCGCGGAGTGGTTCTACATCGACCTCCGAATGTGCTACACCGACAATTGCGTCGTGGCCATTTGAATGTTGGGGCACGGATATAGTGGGTCCGATAGAACCACCATCTTCGAAAGGACATCGTTTCATTCTTGCGGCTACGGATTACTTTTCGAGTGGGCGAGCGGTTCCACTTAGAGAAGTGAAAGCACACCACGTGCTACGAGTTTTCGAGAACCAAGTTGTCTACCGTTTCGGAGTGCCGCGCGGGATCATCTCGGATAATGGGTCGGCATTCGGAAGCACACAAATCGACAATTTTGTCGGGAGACACGGAATCGGCGGCGATACTCGACAATTTACTACCCGAGAGCAAACGGCCTCGGCGAGGCTTTTAATAAAACTCTCGTTCGAATCTTAAAGAAAACCTTGGACGATAATAAGAGAAATTGGCACGAGAAATTGTTAGAAGCCTTATGGGCCTGCGGACGACCTTCGAACCCTACTCGAAGCTACACCTTACGCTGCGGTGTATGGGTCCGAGCGATGTTACCTTTAGAGGTTCGGCTTCCTTCACTCGGAATTGCGATTGCAAACAAGATCACGACGAAGAAAACGCCGGATTACGACTCGAAGAATTAGAAAGCTTGGAAGGAAAAGACTTGCGGCGCAACGGAATTTAGAACTATACCAAGCTAAGATGGTTCGAACCCATGACAAGGCGGGTCGCCCGAGAACCTTGAAAGTTGGTGACTTAGTTCTCGTTCTCGAGAGACTATTCTTGCACACGCGAGATAGGAGGAAAATTTGAACCCACTTGGGAAGGACCGTTTGTGGTTGAAGCGGTATACTCGGGAGGTTCCTACCGGCTAGTGAATTGCCGGGGAGAACGACATATGCTTCCGATCGACGGACGATACTTGAAAAAATATTACGCTACTGATGTTTCGAAGGAATGAATTCTTCATCCCTAAGAAACACGGGTAAAGTAATTACTTATGATTGGGTCCGAACTCAAAAATAATAAAATGTGCTAAAATAAATAAAATCATGATAATAAAGTTTTCCTCGTTTTCTTCTCCAAATCAAGATCTCTTTCCGGATCTTATCCTACTTCATTCCTGTTAAATTCGAAAATATAAAAAAAAAATGCGAAAAATGACAAACACCAAGTTCACATGAACATTAAATAAACAACAAAATAAAATTTGAACCATTAAAAGATAAACGAAATCAACACAAATCTCAAATTCAATCTTTCAAATTCGAATCAAATTTCAATCTTTCAAACTTCAAAATCAAATTCCATCCTTCGAACTTCAAATCAAATCTCGATCAAATTTCATCTTTACAAATTTCAAATCGAATTCTCGATCGAAATCTAAATCCAATCTCGATCGAGTTTCAAACTTGATCTTTCAAATTCAAATCAAATCTTAAATCAAATTTCGATCGAGTTCGAACTCATCCTTCCAAATTCAAATTCAATCTTTCCGGATTCTAAATCTCTATCAAATCTCAAATCCGATCTTCTAGATCTCAAATCAAATCTCATTCGAAAATTCAAATTCAAACCTTTTGGGTCGAGGATTTTACATCCAAGTACCTATTGCTTTAGGATTCTCTTCCTATTGCCTTTGAAATACATCAAAATTCAAATCTTTTGGGTCGAGGATTTTACATCAAAGCTTGCCTTTGCTTTAGGATTCTCTTCTATTGCCTTTGAAATACATCAAAATTCAAAACTTTTGGGTCGAGGATTTTACATCAGCCATTGCTAGGATTCTCTTCTATGCTTGAAATACATCAAATTCAAACTTGGGTCGGATTTTACATCAGTTGCTGATTCTATTGCCTTTGAAATACATCAAAATTCAAAACTTTTGGGTCGAGGATTTTACATCAAGTGCCTTTGCTTTAGGATTCTCTTCTGTTGCCTTTGAAATACATCAAAATTCAAACTTTTGGGTCGAGGATTTTACATCAAGTGCCTTTGCTAGGATTCTCTTCTATTGCCTTTGAAATACATCGAAATTCAAAACTTTTGGGTCGAGGATTTTACATCGAGTTGCCTTGCTAGGATTCTCTTCTATTGCCTTTGAAATACATCAAAATTCAAACTTTTGGGTCGAGGATTTTACATCCAAGTTACCTTGCTTAGGATTCTCTTCTGTTGCCTTTGAAATACATCAAAATTCAAACTTTTGGGTCGAGGATTTTACATCAAGTGCCTTTGCTTTAGGATTCTCTTCTGTTGCCTTTGAAATACATCAAAATTCAAAACTTTTGGGTCGAGGATTTTACATCCAAGGCTTGCTTGCTAGGATTCTCTTCTATTGCCTTTGAAATACATCAAAATTCAAACCTTTTGGGTCGAGGATTTTACATCCAAGGCTTGCTTGCTTTAGGATTCTCTTCTGTTGCCTTGAAATACATCAAAATTCAAACTTTTGGGTCGAGGATTTTACATCCAAATTGCTTTGCTTTAGGATTCTCTTCTATTGCCTTTGAAATACATCAAAATTCAAAACTTTTGGGTCGAGGATTTTACATCCAAGGCTGCCTTGCTTTAGGATTCTCTTCTATTGCCTTTGAAATACATCGAAATTCGAAACTTTTGGGTCGAGGATTTTACATCCAAGCTGCTTTAGGATCTTTCTGTCCTTTGAAATACATCAAATTCGAACTTTTGAGTCGAGGATTTTACATCAAGACTGCTTTAGGATTCTCTTCTGTGCCTTTGAAATACATCAAAATTCAAACTTTTGGGTCGAGGATTTTACATCAGTACCTTTGCTTAGGATTCTCTTCTATTGCCTGAAATACATCAAAATTCAAACTTTTGGGTCGAGGATTTTACATCCAAGCTACTTGCTTTAGGATTCTTTCCTATTGCCTTTGAAATACATCGAAAATTCAACCTTTTGGGTCGAGGATTTTACATCCAAGTTGCATTGCTTTAGGATCTTTTCCTATCGCAATGAAATACATCAATCGAAATCAAACTCTTGAGGTTAAGGATTTTACATCCAACACCACTTTGCTGCGAGATATCTTCTCGTTGCAACGATTCAATCTAATCGATTCGATTTTCTTTCGAGGTTGGAGATGTTACATCTAAAACCTCGAAATCCTAATTTTCATTTCAAATCGAATCCCTCAAATTAATTTTGACAAAACTTCAATCTAAATTGAAACTCCGAACTAAAATTTAAACTCACACATCAAAACATAAATTGAAGCAAAATAAAATCTAAATCGAAATTCCCTCGAGATCATGTGATTTGGGATTTACCTCCTTTTCCTTTCCCCGGCGAGAGTTCGAGAATCTCCGGTTCCGGAGATATACTTGACACTCCCAGGCGAAACTCTTCTACTTCGTCTCAAGTTCGTCACTTGGACATACTGTGTTGGTTTTGTTGATCGCTTCGGTCAACACCAATACGCGCGGTGTGCTCCGTCGGCTCACCACACCTATTGGGGGTCCATTTGTTGACCTCATTTTTGATGAGGTCTTCCTTCTTCTTTTTAGTGCTTAGGATCTAGCCTTAGGCTTTTCCTTTGACTATCTTAGAGGACTAGAATTGGGACCCGCCTTTTAGAAATTCAAACCACTTCTAAACTCCATGCAAACTCCTGAAACTTGACTATAGACCCCTAATCACCTAGAGGGTTGAAATCGAATATGGAAGTTTAAAGGATGAGTTCATATAGGACTCTTTGGCCTTAGAGGCCCTACAGGTGGCTACAGTGCGGTGAAGGGGCTGACACACATTACACTTATCTACACTTACACACTACATTTCCACACACTTCCTAAAACCACACCCATACCCAACTTGACCTCCGACTCATGTAGGTGATTCACATGGATGGTCCTTAACCACTAAGCCCTTGGCTAAGAGGGTTAGGAACAACATAATGAATGCCTCGAATGAGTCCTTTCATGGCTCATATGGGCTTGAAATGGCTTCATGGCTCAACCAAAATGATTTCACCCCACCCAAATTCACCCGATCTTCAATTTCCCAAATTTTCAATTTTTGACCCAGGGACCCTACACTACTTAACTACTGCAAAACGCTTGAATTACCCGAATTTTTGCAAAATCTCCAAATTACCTAAAATTTTCCAAAATCAATCCCAAACACCTCCACATCACTCAAATTGATCATCCATACCCAAAAATACCAAAAATTCCAAGAAAACCCCCAATACCCTCCAAATACCCAAAATACCCTTCTTGGCCTAAAAATCCAAAAATTCAGAAAATTCCCAGAAAATTCCAGAAAATCCCAAATATTCCCAATTTCATTTTGTCCAACTACACCATGGGCCAATTTTGTCAATTTACCCTACTTTTGTCAAAACCCCCAAATTGACCCATTTTAACCCGAAAGTGGACCCGATGTCAAACCAAACATACCCAATTGACCCCAATTTTGGTCCAATTCAATTCTAAACTTCAATTCAACATTCCCAATACCAATTTAGACCAAATCCAAGTCCAATTTGATTGACATTTGGATCCAATTTCACTTTGGGCCTTAAAGCCCAAATTTGGACCCATGACCCAAACTTAGCCCAAACTAACCCAATTCAACTCCAATTAACCCCAAATCTTTTCTAAACCTTCCTTAACATCCTCATAAACAAAACACTAACATGATTTGCCCAAGATTTTGACCCAAACCCCACTCGAATTCAACCCCGAAATCAAAAAGCCCAATTTTGACCTAAACCCGAATCTAACCCGAATAGGCCCAAACCTCAAAATTAAAACCCAACCAAAGCCAAAACCTCTTTGAAACACTCCCATAAACATTTCTTAATATTTATTTTACATCAATTTCAACCCTAGCCCAACATTGGCCCAAGTTAGCCCAATTTGACCTACATTGGCCCATTCACGAAAGAATTGAAATCCAACCCAATTCAAGTCCAAACTACCCCAAATTTGCTTCAAGTCACTCATGACACATCCATGAGCTAAACCCAATAATTATTTGGCCCAACCTCTTTACAAAATTTCATCCCAAAATCCATTTTAAAATTCGAGAGCCCACTTTCCTAATCCATCTTAAAAGCTATCTAAAACCCTTTCAAAAAAGCCCAAAATTCTTCCAAGGCCCATATGACATTTCCCCTCATCATACTTTCAATTAAAATCATCCCTAAGTCCTAAATTCATCATCAAATAATTCCAAATCAAGCCTCATGCCAAATCACCCCTAAATACCAAAATTTTCCTTAAATCCATTTCCATGAAATTGACTTTACTTTTCCCGAAGCAAATGGAGCCATGGAGCCATGCATAAGCCATATGCAAGCCATGAGAGCCTCTTTACATGTCACCATGCCATTTTGGGCAAAAGGAGGAGGCTCTTTCCTTAATTCCTAAAGGTGATTAACCACTTACATGTTTCAGCTAAACCATGCTTAAGCTTTAATTGTGCTTGGATGGTGACTTGACCCTACTTGATTATGCTGAGCCGAATCACTTTTCCCTCGGCCAAAACCGAGGCCTTGGGTGGTGCACCTAGCCCGAATGGGTGGGTTGACCCATTTAGGTTCAAATCTAGCCATGCCCCATTCCACTTTGGATCGAAGCCTTTACACATGTCCATGGCCGATTGATTGCACAAACCTCGGCCACGACCCACTGACCTTGAGGGTGACCCATGCTAGCCGGCCGGCCACCGAGGCCGCCGGGAAAACACCATGGCCGAGAGCTCGCATGTGAGCCAACATTGAAATTCTCACTTGTTGAGCTGCCCACATCCACAGTGGTCACCATGGCTGATCTTCTCCTCACCGGAAGCGGTGATCCCGAGCCCTAACTCCCCACAGGAGGCCTTCCACCCTCTCTGTCTAAACCCCTCACCCTCTCGGCCAAAGGAGAGCCGAGCACAAACCTTGCCGAAACTGCGCAAAATTGTTTCAAACCCTTCACCATCACTGAGAGCGAGTTGATCCCAGGTGTCGATTTGCCCTAATCCTGCCAGCGAGCCCGATTTCTCGGCGAAATTCCACCCGAAACCGGGACACTTTGCCACGGTGAGCCAATCCTCGAATTGGCTGGTCCTACACCTTCATCTGGACCAAGAGGAGAAGTTTCCCCTGAAAGCCCCATCTCCGGGCCACCCGGTTGCTCGAGCCTCCGAGCTTTGTGATCGGGCGTGGTCACTTTCATAGCTAGAGCGATTCACCGGACCGGGAGACTTCATGCT
This sequence comes from Papilionanthe hookeriana x Papilionanthe teres, assembly GCA_022702705.1. Taxonomy (NCBI): domain Eukaryota; kingdom Viridiplantae; phylum Streptophyta; class Magnoliopsida; order Asparagales; family Orchidaceae; genus Papilionanthe; species Papilionanthe hookeriana x Papilionanthe teres. The sequence continues at coordinate 21,923 of JAKZJZ010001847.1, forward strand.
GGAGCTTGCTTGGGACCCGATCGAAGGTGCAACAACTCTCGGATTGAAGCCACACTTCTACGAGCTAAGGTATGAGTTAACTATTCATCCCGAGCTTCTGGAGATTCTCCATTTCAAATGCCTTAGTTTCGATGCATGTTAGCCGTATAGATGTGTTCGTCTCTTGAGACGAATCCATAGAGCATAAGAACATGAAAATCCATTGAGAATCGAGTGAGATCTTAGGGATTTAGTGTGGACGGCTCTCGGGTGAGAACACTTGGGGACGATGAACGGATGCCGTCCATTCGATACACGCGCGCACGGACGGCCGGGATTGCGTCGGACCGGGAGACGGTACGAGAACCGCGGGGCCGGGCTGGCGACTCGGATGGCGGCGTCGAATGGGAGCGCGACACGCGGCGTTTCGGAGGCTGCCCAGGGTTGACGCGGCGCCGCGTGGATAAATAGAAAATTAGGGTATTTTTCTATTTATTTAATTCCCTAAACTTCAAAAATTCATATCTACTGTGTAGAAAAATCACAAAAATAAAATAAAAATACCCTCTTGCTCGGTGAACGAGAGGAGAATAATGTGGAAAAGAAATCATTTAATTTAATTAAGTATTTTATTTTTTATGATTTATTTACTCTCTGCATACATTTAATTCTCCATGCATGTATACAATTCACCATGGCATGAGACCATAGGGCTTTTGAAGCCTACGAACTTGGGAACATTCACTGAATTTTCCGAGGTCAGAGGCCATCTCTGTGAAAAGTTATTTATTTTTCAAATGCATGTTGCTGTTTTGAGTATTTTAATTCCAAAAATTAGCATGTTGTGAAATAAATTCTAGAAATATTTGGTGATGTTCCTTATGACCGAGAGAACTACTAGGAAAAATAGGACTTGAGTTAATTCACTCAGATTAACACTAATTGGCTTAAACACCTAAAATAGGTCTTTAATTAATTAGAGTTAACCAGGCATCAAATTGACTTGAAATCAATTCTCCACTGACCTTTAGGATCAGAGGAATCCACCATAAAAATTTGAAGTCGATTGGACTTGGTTAGCCCCACTAATTGGGTTGATTAAGCCGCTTAGCCATTTTAAACTTTAAAAATTCATAACTTTTAAAATATTTTTTTAAAATTCACCAAATTGGTTTTGGAGCCTCTCTGATATCAGGGGAACCCAAGAAAATTAAAATTTCAATTTTCTAAAAAAGTTGATTTTTAATAATATTTTAATATTTTTAATAATTAAAAAATAATAAAAATCACAAAAATAATAAAATTCACCAAAATGTCACATTTTGAATTTTAATCACTTAGGAACAAATCCCACATTTTTCCTAAGTCTATTTAGTGAGATATTAAATTTTAAAGCCCTAGGGTAATTTTAAAATTAAAAAAAATGTATTTTCTAGCATTTTCACTAAAATAATTATTATAAATCATAGAAAAATCAGAAAATTGCAAAATTTGATTCTCTGGTTTCCTTGATATCAGAGAGATTTTTGAAAAATATAAAATCCATTTTTCAACATTTATCTTATTTTTAAATTAATTAACACTCCAAAACTCAAAATAATTATAATAAAAATAATATAATTCAAAAAATCACCAAAATTGGTCCAAGTGCTTCTCTGGTCATTAGGAATGTCCCCTAATTTTCTTAAGGACAGAAACTTTTCCCTTGGTCATGTTATCAAATTTTCCTTGAAAATCTCTATTTTCCACCAAAAATAATTATATAAATAAATTAAATACAGAAAAATCACATTTTCTCCTCTCATGTCTTTATTGACATATGAGTAAAGTCACATAAAAATTTCAAGTTCATTTGAGTTCAATTTAGTGAGTTATGAAATTATTAAGCTTAAAGGGTAAAATGGTAATTAAAATCTTTAATCCTTAA
>JAKZJZ010001848.1:0-23821 GCA_022702705.1 Papilionanthe hookeriana x Papilionanthe teres
TCTTGAGCCATTTATCTATCTTAAGATTCATGCTGACATTTTTATATGTACATATTTAGTTCTTCGATTATCTTGTTCCTTGAAAACTGCACAATACACGAGGACAGTTGAATCTTTTTAATATATATGAATTAATTAAATGACATTATTGTGCGAAAAAGGACTTCTCTGGATTTTCGTGTCTGAACCATTATAAATAAGCCTTAGGGTAAGGAGAGTTTGCGTCATTTCTTTTTCTTCTTACTTCTTAAGTCTTCTATATATCATTTTTTTGCTGTTGCAATGTCTAGTGAGGAGCGCCATTAGTCGATAAGAGAGTCGTCCTCAAAGTTATGAGTGACATGCGAGCGAAGGCTCGCAAACCTAACCCAAAGAGAAAACCAGCAGGCGAGGCTTCTGCGGGAGATTTAAGTAAGAAGCGAATTATGTTGGGGTCACAAGGGAGGGGAAATGAAAACTTAACTGGATCTTTGAGTTTTTATGTAGGTTTAAATAAGGAGGAGGTGCAGAGGAGGTTGCAAGGCATACCAGCGATCGTCTTTCGGGACACCTATTGAAGGCGGCCATTGTATATTTTTTGATTTAATTAAATCTCATTTTCCTATTAATATTTTTAGGGTTTAGGGTTTAGGGTTTAGGGTTTAGGATTAAGTTTTTAGGGTTTAGAGCTTAGGGTTTAGGGTTTAGGATTTATGGTTTAGGGTATATGGTTCTCCAGCCTCAGTTGCAAAAGGGTGGCTTTTCCTCCGTGGGTAGAGGACTTAAGAAGACTGGTGAGGAATTCGTTCTTACACTACTTTTGAATGGTGTCGAGTTTTGGGTATGTTTTTTGAATAATTGAGTATTTCTTTTGCATTTTTAGGAGCTATGGTGATCGCGTCTACTTCCTCAGACACTGACACCGACCCTTAGGGTGATGTAGCCTCTGTGGATCAGGCTGAGGAGAAGGGAGTGAATACTGAGGAGCAGGTAGCTTTGGAACAGGGGACCATGGAGCAGGGCACTGTGGAGCCGGACACTGCAGCCCAGAGGATAAGGGAGAATCCTCCCTCAGGTGGAGGCAAAAGAGTGAGCGGCCAAATTCCCCTGGTGCGGTAGCGAAGGAGGTGGCACCTAGGGGGCGTCAAATGTATGGCGACTTTCTGGTGTGTGTCGGCATATTTTTAGGTCGTGTTTTATTTTGAAGAGGGGTCGCCTAACAGAAATCTGTCGGCGAATTTTTAATTTAATTAAAATAAATAATTTGAAAAGTAGTATTTGATTTTGAAAATAATTTTAAATTTGAAGGTTTTAAGATATGAGATTAAGCCGATCTCACATCCCGAATAGTTTATATAAACGGGCACCGCACCACGAGCCGTGTATCTATCCACTAAGGATAGACACTGCTCTATGATGGTGGGGCTTGATTAAATAAGCTAGAAGATTAGTGACATCCGTTTGGTACGCGAACCAATTTTATAAGCCGACAAGTTTCCCTTGCTTAATATGAAAACATTAAACGGGGTTTATATTACACAGGTTCTTTAAAATTCCCTATAAGGGCAAGCCCACTATAGTTAATTACATCTTAAGTGACGGGAATCACCTAAGAAAACTCTCGATAATAATCGATGATTACTGCTCTCAAGAATTTGAAAGTTTAAGGTTTTCGAAGATTGAATTTTGAAGTTTCGATAGGGAATGGATCAAATTTTTGGAACATTTTGTTTTGTGAATCCAAAGGAAGAAAGGTAGGAGAAATCAACGATTCGAAGTGAACTTCGATAATTTCCGACTATCCTATCGTTTGTCTTGAATTTAGGAAAGTCTAATGTTTATTTAGTATTTCGATCTTGCCGATTTTAATTAATTAGGGCTTATATTTGTATGATAAAATCAAACAAATAGCTTCAGAAAATGTGAGGGTTTATGTCGTATCGGACGACTACCTCGGAATCCTAAGACCAGGTTAGGGCTTAATTTGCAATGCAAATGCCTAACGAAGAGTTGAGGATTTATGTTGCACTGAGCGAAGCTACCTCGAAATCCTATGGCTTGGTTGTTTTAATTCTAAGAAGATTTTGCTGAAGTAGGTTTAAGTTTTGCGACGACGATGACCGTGCTTGCCCACCATGCTCCAAGCTCCTTGTTGTTGCGAGAGGTTTAGTTTTAGAAATCATAAATCGGGGGATGAGAGAAGTGTTTTGGTTTAGAGAAAATCTTAATTTCCAAGTGTTTTTTATGTTTTATTTAAAACAAATCTTAAAGTTGATTATAACGACACGGTTAAGATCCCACGGTTCCATCCTTCCGGCATCATTATTTTTATCGGATTCACTTAGTCCGGATGAATTTGCTAAACTCAGCTGAATGAGTTCCACACTTTCATTTAGGCACGTGGGAAATCCCGTTAGCAACACGTAGGTTACATCATCCGAGGTATTCCCGATCATCCAACGGGACGTTTTAATTTAGTTGTAATTGTAGTTTTGTGTTCTGTTTGTGATTAAATTTTGAGTTGTTTTATATTTTGAAATGTTGTGGCGGTGAATTTTATCTTGCAGATGACTTTTAACTTAGTTTTGGTTTCGGTTTTAGGTACTATCCTAAAGGTGTGGGTTTTCATGCAACGGTTGTTTTATCATGCGAGAAAAGTAAAATGCATTTGCAATAAAGTAAATTGCAGAAAGTAAATTGCGATAAAATAAAAGCGTACTGGAGGGTCTTCCCGTCATCCCAAGCTGCACTTAAAACACAATTATAATATTTAAGCGAGTTCTAGGTAAAGCTAAGGGAAAGGTTATGGTTTTCTACCAAATTCCTAATCACTATAGTTAGTCATCTCCTATGACGTCTAGGTTCTTTGGGTTTTGGTTTAAGGACGATTTTCTTCATCGAAGAATAATCAAATTCAATTGTTCTTATAAATATCCTATCATATTGAGGAAGTGCTTAAGAAGAATCTTAAACATCTTTTCAATATTTCAGGGATTGTTTTAAGTCAAATGAATTTAATTATATAAATGAATCGATCGTCAGAGGTTTTCAAATCTTGTTAATTTGCTCGATGAACTAGGACATTTGAATATCACATGAGTGAAGTGACACTTCATTTAATGTTTTATTTAGGAGTTATAATAACTAAAGCTTTCGAGGGTAAGTTAGTATTCAAATGATTTGGTTTAAGTTAAAGAGTTTAAATTTGGAATAGTGTTCGAGTTGTTTTATATTTAATTTCTTTTATGTCTTAGGTGATGTTATATTTAATTTAACTTAATTTAATTGAGTTTTAATTTAGTTTAACATAGTTCGATTTAATTTGACTTGGTGTTTAATTAATTTGATTTGATTTAACTTTAATTTAATTATTTAATTTAATTTAATTTAATTTTAATTATTTAATTTAATTTAATTTAATTGTTTAATTTAATTTAATTTAATTTTAATTTAATTTAATTTAATTGTTTGATTTAATTTAATTTAATTTTAATTAATTTAATTTAATTGTTTAATTATTTAATTTAATTTAATTTAATTATTAAATTTAATCTTAATTTAATTTAATTGTTTAATTTAATTTAATTTAATTATTTAATTTAATTTAATTTAATTATTAAATTTAATCTTAATTTAATTTATCTTTAATTTATTTTATTTTTAATTTTAATTGAAATTAAGTCTTTTAATATTTTAAATTTGAATTATCATTTTAATTAAAAATTGAGTATTAGTTGATATAATTAATTTAGGGATTTTTAAATTAAAGAATAAATCTCTTCCTAATAAAGATCCCTTATTTTAATAATTCCAATTTTATTATTCTTCCAAATTTAATCTATTATTTAATTAAAGTTTAATCATTTTAAAATTATTTAATGGGTTTCTACCCTTTAATTATTTAAATTTCAATCATCCAAATCAGATTAGGATCAAATATTTTACTTGTTGATTTTTTATTAAACCTAAAGTTTTAATTAAGGATTAAAGATTTTAATTACCATTTTACCCTTTAAGCTTAATAATTTCATAACTCACTAAATTGAACTCAAATGAACTTGAAATTTTTATGTGACTTTACTCATATGTCAATAAAGACATGAGAGGAGAAAATGTGATTTTTCTGTATTTAATTTATTTATATAATTATTTTTGGTAGAAAATAGAGATTTTCAAGGAAAATTTGATAACATGACCAAGGGAAAAGTTTCTGTCCTTAAGAAAATTAGGGGACATTCCTAATGACCAGAGAAGCACTTGGACCAATTTTGGTGATTTTTTGAATTATATTATTTTTATTATAATTATTTTGAGTTTTGGAGTGTTAATTAATTTAAAAATAAGATAAATGTTGAAAAATGGATTTTATATTTTTCAAAAATCTCTCTGATATCAAGGAAACCAGAGAATCAAATTTTGCAATTTTCTGATTTTTCTATGATTTATTGTAATTATTTTAGTAAAAATGTTAGAAAATACATTTTTTTTAATTTTAAAATTACCCTAGGGCTTTAAAATTTAATATCTCACTAAATAGACTTAGGAAAAATGTGGGATTTGTTCCTAAGTGATTAAAATTCAAAATGTGACATTTTGGTGAATTTTATTATTTTTGTGATTTTTATTATTTTTTAATTATTAAAAATATTAAAATATTATTAAAAATCAACTTTTTCAGAAAATTGAAATTTTAATTTTCTTAGATTCCCCTGATATCAGAGAGGCTCCAAAACCAATTTGGTGAATTTTTAAAAAATATTTTAAAAGTTATGAATTTTTAAAGTTGAAAATGGCTAAGTGACTTAATCGACCCGATTAGTGGGGCTAACCAAGTCCAATTGACTTCAAATTTTTATGGTGGATTCCTCTGATCCTAAAGGTCAGTGGAGAATTGATTTCAAGTCAATTTGATGCCTGGTTAACTCTAATTAATTAAAGACCTATTTTAGGTGTTTAAGCCGATTAGGGTTAATGCGAGTGAATTAACTCAAGTCCTATTTTTCCTAGAGTTCTCGGTCATAAGGAACATCACCAAATATTTCTAGAATTTATTTCACAACATGCTAATTTTTGGAATTAAAATACTCAAAACAGACAACATGCATTTGAAAAATAAATAACTTTTCACGGAGATGGCCTCCGACCTTGGAAAATTCGGGGAATGTTCCCGAGTTCGGAGGCTTAAAGCTCCTATGGTCTCATGCCATGGTGAATTGTATACATGCATGGAGAATCAAATGTATGCAGAGAGTAAATAAATTATAAAAAATAAAATACTTAATTAAATTAAATGATTTCTTTTCCACATTATTCTCCTCTGTTCAACTGAGCAAGAGGGTATTTTTATTTTATTTTTGTGATTTTTCTACACGGAGATATGAATTTTTGAAGTTTAGGGAATTAAATAAATAGAAAAATACCCTAATTTTCTATTTATCCACGCGGCGCCGCGTCCGGCCTCGGCGGCTCACGAACGCACACGCGTCGCGCTCCCATTCGACGCCGCCGCACGAGTCGGCGGCCGGACCCCGCGGTTCTCGTACGCGTCTCCTGGTCCGACGCAATCCCGGCCGTCCGTGCGCGCGTGTATCGAATGGACGGCATCCGTTCATCGTCCCCAAGTGTTCTCGCCGAGAGCCGTCCACACTAAATCCCTAAGATCTCACTCGATTCTCGATGGATTTTCATGTTCTTATGCTCTATGGATTCGTCTTGAAGAGACGAACACATCTATACGGCTAACATGCATTGAAACTAAGGCATTTGAAATGGAGAATCTCCGAAGCTCGGGATGAATAGTTAACTCATACCTTAGCTCGGAGAAGTGTGGCTTCAATCCGAGAGTTGTTGCACCTTCGATTGGGTTCCGGCAAGCTCCGGATGAAGTCTCTGGTGCAGTGAATTGCCTCAGCTATGAAAGTGACCACAGCTAGATCACAAAGCTTGGAGGGCTGGAGCAAGCTGGGTGGCTCTGGAGATGGGGCTTTCGGTGGGAAACTTCTCCTCTTGGTCCGGTGAAGGTGTAGGACCAGTCGATTTGAGGATTGGCTCACTGTGGCGAAGTGTCCTGGTTTTGGGTGGAATTTCGGTTGAGAAATCGGGCTCGTGTTGGTGGGGATTAGGGCAAATTGACACCGGGGATCAAGCTGCTCAAGGATGGTGAAGGGTTTGGAACAATTTTGGCGAGTTTCGGCAAGGTTTGTGCTTGGCTCCCCTCATGGCCGAGAGGGGTGGAGTTTAAATAGAGATGGGTGGGAGGCCTCCCGGGAGAGTTAGGGCTTGGGATCGAGCCTGCTCTGGTGAGGAGAAGATCGGCCATGGTGACCACTAGGGATGGGGCGGCTCGGCAAGTGAGAATTTCAATGTTGGCTCACATGTGAGCTCTCGGCCATGGTGTTTTCCGGCGGCACTGGTGGCCGGCCGGCCGGGCATGGGTCACCCTCGAGGTCGGGTGGGTCGGGGCTGGAGGTTTGTGCGATCGATTGGCCATGGACATGTGTAAAGGCTTTGATCCAAAGTGGAATGGGGCATGGCTAGATTTGGACCTAAATGGGTCAACCCACCCATTTGGGCTAGGTGCACCACCCAAGGCCTGGTTTAGGCTGAGGAGAAAGTGATTTGGATCGGCTTGATTAGTGGGGTCAAGTCGCGATCCAAGTACGATTAGGCTTAAGCATGGTTTAGTGGAATCATGTAAGTGGTTAACCACCTTTAGGAGTTAAGGAAAGAGCCTCCTCCTTTTGCCCAAAATGGCATGGTGACATGTAAAGAGGCTCTCATGGCTTGCATATGGCTTATGCATGGCTCCATGGCTCCATTTGGCTTGGGAAAAGTAAAGTCGATTTCATGGAAATGGATTTAAGGAAAATTTTGGTATTTAGGGGTGATTTGGCATGAGGCTTGATTTGGAATTATTTGATGATGAATTTAGGACTTAGGGATGATTTTAATTGAAAGTATGATGAGGGGAAATGTCATATGGGCCTTGGAAGAATTTTGGGCTTTTTGAAAGGGTTTTAGATGGGCTTTTAAGATGGATTAGGAAAGTGGGCTCTTGAATTTTAAAATGGATTTTGGGATGAAATTTTGTAAAGAGGTTGGGCCAAATAATTATTGGGTTTAGCTCATGGATGTGTCATGAGTGACTTGAAGCAAATTTGGGGTAGTTTGGACTTGAATTGGGTTGGATTTGAATTCTTTTGGTGAATGGGCCAATGTAGGTCAAATTGGGCTAACTTGGGCCAATGTTGGGCTAGGATTGAAATTGATGTAAAATAAATATTAGGAAATGTTTATGGGAATGTTTCAAAGAGGTTTTGGCTTTGGTTGGGTTTTAATTTTGAGGTTTGGGCCTATTTGGGTTAGATTTGGGTTTAGGTCGAAATTGGGCTTTTTGATTTTGGGTTGAATTTGAGTGGGGTTTGGGTCAAAATCTTGGGCAAATCATGCTAGTGTTTTGTTTATGAGGATGTTAAGGAAGGTTTAGAAAAGATTTGGGGTTAATTGGAGTTGAATTGGGTTAGTTTGGGCTAAGTTTGGGTCATGGGTCCAAATTTGGGCTTTAAGGCCCAAAGTGAAATTGGATCCAAATGTCAATCAAATTGGACTTGGATTTGGTCTAAATTGGTATTGGGAATGTTGAATTGAAGTTTAGAATTGAATTGGACCAAGATTGGGGTCAATTGGGTATGTTTGGTTTGACATTGGGTCCACTTTGGGTTAAAATGGGTCGATTTGGGGGTTTTGACAAAAGTAGGGTAAATTGACAAAATTGGCCCATGGTGTAGTTGGACAAAATGAAATTGGGAATATTTGGGATTTTCTGGAATTTTCTGGGAATTTTCTGAATTTTTGGATTTTTAGGCCAAGAAGGGTATTTTGGGTATTTGGAGGGTATTGGGGGGTTTTCTTGGAATTTTTGGTATTTTTGGGTATGGATGATCAATTTGAGTGATGTGGAGGTGTTTGGGATTGATTTTGGAAAATTTTAGGTAATTTGGAGATTTTGCGAAAAAATTTGGGTAATTCGAGGGTTTTGGGTAGGTTTAGTAGGTGTAGGGTCCGGGGGTCAAAAATTGAAAATTTGGGAAATTGAAGATTGGGTGAATTTGGGTGGGGTGAAATCATTTTGGTTGAGCCATGAAGCCATTTCAAGCCCATATGAGCCATGAAAGGACTCATTTGAGGCATTCATTTATGTTGTTCACTAACCTCTTGCCCGAGGGCTTAGGGGTTAAGGACCATCCATGTGAATCACCTACATGAGTCGGGAGGTCAAGTTGGGTATGGGTGTGGTTTTAGGAAGTGTGTGGAAATGTAGTGTGTAGGTGTAGTGTATGTCGGCCCCTTCATCGGACCGGGCCGCCCGGGGCGATCCTAAGGCGAAAGAGTCCTATAGGAACTCATCCTTTAAACTTCCATATTTGATTTCAACCCTCTAGGTGATTAGGGGTCTATAGTCGAGTTTGTGGAGTTTGCGGGGAGTTTAGAAGTGGTTTGAATTTCTAAAAGGCGGGTCCCGATTCTAGTCCTCTAAGATAGTCGAAAGGAAAGGCTGAGGCTAGATCTAAGCACTAAAAAGAAGAAAAGGAAGACCTCATCGAAAATGAGGTCGACAAATGGACCCCGATAGGTGTGGTGAGCTGACGGAGCACACCGCGCGTATTGGTGTTGGCCGAGCGATCAACAAAACCAACACGGATGTCCAAGTGACGAACTTAGGACGAAGTAGAAGAGTTCTGGCTGGGGAGTGTCGAGTATATCTGCAGAGCCTGGAGATTCTTGAACTCTCGGCGGGGAAAGGAAAAAGGAGGTAAATCCCAAATCACATGATGCGGGGAATTTCGATTTAGATTTTATTTTGTTTCAATTTAAGCTTTGATGTGTGAGTTTAAATTTTAGTTTGGAGTTTCGATTTAGATTGAAGTTTTGTCGAAATTAATTTGAGGGATTTGATTTGAAATGAAAATTAGGATTTTGAGGTTTTAGATGTAACATCTCCGACCTCGAAAGAAAATTGAATTGATTAGATTGAATCGTTGCGATGAGAAGATATCTCGGAGCAAAGTGGTGTTGGATGTAAAATCCTTAACCTCGAGAGTTTGATTTTGATGTATTTCATTGCGATAGGGAAATGATCCTAAAGCGATGCGGTCTTGGATGTAAAATCCTCGACCCAAAAGGTTTGAATTTGATGTATTTCGGTGCGATAGGGAAAGAATCCTAAAGCGGTGCGATCTTGGATGTAAAATCCTCGACCCAAAAGTTTGAATTTTGATGTATTTCGGTGCGATAGGAAGAGAATCCTAAAGCGATGCGATCTTGGATGTAAAATCCTCGACTCGAAAGTTTGAATTTTGATGTATTTCGGTGCGATAGGAAGAGAATCCTAAAGCGAGTGCGGTCTTGGATGTAAAATCCTCGACCCAAAAGTTTTGAATTTTGATGTATTTCGGTCTGATAGGAAGAGAATCCTAAAGCGGTGCGGTCTTGGATGTAAAATCCTCGACTCAAAAGTTTTGAATTTTGATGTATTTCGGTGCTGATAGGAAGAGAATCCTAAAGCGGTGCGGTCTTGGATGTAAAATCCTCGACCCGAAAGTTTTGAATTTTGATGTATTTCGGTGCGATAGGAAGAGAATCCTAAAGCGATGCGGTCTTGGATGTAAAATCCTCGACTCAAAAGTTTGAGTTTTGATGTATTTCGGTGCTGATAGGAAGAGAATCCTAAAGCGGTGCGGTCTTGGATGTAAAATCCTCGACCCAAAGTTTTGAATTTTGATGTATTTCGGTGCGATAGGAAGAGAATCCTAAAGCGGTGCGGTCTTGGATGTAAAATCCTCGACCCAAAAGGTTTGAATTTGATGTATTTCGGTGCAGATAGGGAAAGAATCCTAAAGCGAGTGCGGTCTTGGATGTAAAATCCTCGACTCGAAAAGTTTGAGTTTTGATGTATTTCGGTGCGATAGGAAGAGAATCCTAAAGCGATGCGGTCTTGGATGTAAAATCCTCGACCCAAAAGTTTTGAATTTGAATTTTCGATTGAGATTTGATTTGAGATCTAGAAGATCGGATTTGAGATTTGATAGAGATTTAGAATGCGGAAAGATTGAATTTGAATTTGGAAGGATGAGTTTGAACTCGATTGAAATTTGATTTAAGATTTGATTTGAAATTTGGAAGATCAAGTTTGAAACTTGATCGAGATTGGATTTGGAATTTGATTGAGGATTTGATTTGGAATTTGTAAAGATGAAATTTGATTTGAAGTTTGGAAGGATGGAATTTGAGATTTGTGTTGATTTCGTTTATCTTTTAATGATTTATTTTATTTTATCGTTTATTTAACGTTCATGTGAATTTGGTATTTGTCATTTTTAGATTTTTTTTTAGAAAGTTTTCTTTTATTCTCTTTTTTTCTTTTACGTTTCTTTGTTCGAAGTTCATTTAACTTTAATGGCGTTTCCCAATCAATTTGCACAAAAGAGGTGAAGGCCAAAACGTGACATGGTCACTTTCATTCCAATCATGTTGAAAATACGTCGTACGACTCGATCCGGAATATATTTCATACAATCCATGTAGACTCGAAACGAATTGTGTATGATCTTTGTTGATCCATCAAAAGATCGTCGAAAAATCCATGTACGAATAGTGAGGTACATGGTCGATAACATCACCTTCCAAGCCATCCTTAGCGAGGATGCCGGCTTGGATGTACATTGGAGGTGTGATATTTCCCATGTAACTCGCGGCTCGTAAGTGCGGAGGTTCTCTAGCTACGGGTCCGGTTGGAAATGGTAAGGTATTTTCTTTGTCGTCCATCCTCCCGAAAGTAAGCGAGATTCGCTCCATTGGCACCCTGGTATGCGATGCTTTGCGATATACCGCTCCGTTACCTTGCAATATCATGACGGAACCCACCGGTAAAGGTATCTTTATCGGCCCTCGGAACTCACCCGGGCCTCGCTATCCGGAGGTCGGATCCGAACATGATGTTGCACTCATTCGAAAGAGGCCGTGCGAAAGGTCGACGAAGTCGTGGTGATCGATATGTGGGGGTATGCGGTCACCCTGTTTGTAGATGTTGATAATGCGAGTATTGGGTATGCAATCTGTGGCGATACCCTCCATGTTATCAATCTTTTCACCATTCTCTTGATAACTAATGGCATCGGATCTACTTGCCCATGACGAAGTATCCACGGTGGGTTTCCTTCCTGTCTTCGACAAAGTTGTAGCGACATCCGCATTGTATTGTGATTCTTCCTTTCCCCGGCATCCATCTCCGGGGTTCGAGTATGTGTTTTCCCTCGGGCGGCCTGCTCGGCCCATTCTTTTCGGATCCCGGATACGGTCCACGATTTGCTTGTTGTTCATACTGCGAGAATACGTCGGTGTGTAGCTCGAGGCCTTCAGTATGTTGATTCTTCTTCCTTTAATTCTCTCGAAGTATTCGAAAGTTTTCTTTTCAACATTACGCATCCTCTCCGGCTCGTATTCCGGAATGATCGCGAGATGGCGAGGCCTTGTGACATATTGTGGGATATATGGTTCAATCCCTTCACGTTCCCCTGCATACCTCGGCTCCTCGGGGATGATGCCGTCGGGACATCCCCGGGGTTGCTCTCGCAACAAGGTCATGCACCTGCCTGGTGGTTCTATCCGATGGCGTGGTAGCCTTCTTTCTTCGATCTTACGGAGATTTCCACAGTTCTTTCTGTTATTCTAGGAGCTGGCCTCCTTTTTCGAGTTCTCGGTGAGCCGGTGTCCTCGAAATGTGAGTGCTGGCATTAGCGAGTTGTCTCATCGCGGCTGGTCCGCGACTAGTTTTGTTAACATTTTACGGATGCGGCGATTCTTATTTCTTCGTTGCGTGGCCGTGAGAGTAGCCCTCCGAACTTCTTGAATCTCGCGGGCGCGGCGTGACAAGCTCGCCCTCCGCTTGTAGTGACTACGGACTTCATTTTCTTGTCTTCTTCGACGTTTGCTTTTCTTTTCTTGTTGTTGGATTGGTGGCTTGGGCCACCCACTTTCATCAGCTGTACGTCCGGGCAGTTCTTCTCGGTCAAGCGGGACCCGGTCACTTTCCTCGTCTTGTAGGCTCGCTGGTGCGAAATGCGAGTCAATCTCGATTATCGCTCCATCTTTCACCCTCTTTTCATCGAGTGCGAGGCTTACGCCATTCTTAAAGTTCAAGACCGACCGCCCGTTCGACATTTCCTGCGAAAAGACAAGGAAAAGGATCGGGGTGCATACTAAGAACAAGAACATTAAGAAAATGTTTATTAAAGATACATTTTTTATTATTCTTATATTTTGAAATTTAACGGGAATGAAGTAGGATAAGATGAGGGAAGAGATTTTGATTTGAAAAAGAAAACAAGGAAAACTTAATTATCATGATTTTATTTATCTTAGCACATTTTATTATTTTTGGGTTCGGACCCAATCATAAGTAATTACTTCACCCGTGTTTCTTAGGGATGAAGAATTCATTCCTTCGAAACATCAGGTAGCGTAATACTTTTTCAAGTATCGTCCGTTGATCGGAAGCATATGTCGTTCTCCCGGCAATTCACTAGCTGGTAGGAACCTCACGAGTATACTTGCTTCGACCACAAACGGTCCTTCCCAAGTGGGTTCAAATTTTCCTCCTATCTTGCGGTGTGCGAGAATAGGTCTCTTGAGAACGAGAACTAAGTCACCGACTTTGAAGGTTCTTGGGCGGACTCGGTTTGTCATGGGCTTGAACCATCTTAGCTTGGTATAGTTCTAAATTCCGTTGTCTTGCAAGTCTTTTCCCTTCCAAGCTTTCTAATTCTTCGAGTCGTAGTACGGCGTTTTCTTCGTCGTGATCTTGTTTGCAATTGCAATTCGAGTGAAGGAAGCTGAACCTCCAAAGGTAACACTTGCCTCGGACCCATACACCCGGAGCGTAAGGTGTAGCTTGAGTAGGGGTTACGAAGGTTGTCCGGTAGGCCCATAAGGCTTCTAACAATTTCTCGTGCCAATTTCTCTTATTATCGTCCGAGGTTTTCTTTAAGATTTGAACGAGAGTTTTATTAAAAGCCTCGGCGAGGCCGTTTGCTCTTGGGTAGTAAATTGTTGAGTATCGCCGGTCGATTCCGTGTCTCCTGACAAAATTGTTGATTTGTGTGCTTCGAATGCGGCCGATTATCCGAGATGATCTGCGCGGCACTCCGAAACGGTAGACAACTTGGTTCTTGAAAAGCGTAGCACGTGGTGTGCTTTCACTTCTCTAAGTGGAGCTCGCCACGCACTTGGAAAAGTAATCTGTAGCCGCAAGAATGAAACGATGTCCTTTTGAAGATGGTGGTTCCATCGGACCCACTATATACGTGCCCCGACATTCAAATGGCCACGACGCAGTTGTCGGGTGTAGCACATTTGGAGGTTGGTGTAGAACCACTCCGTGCACTTGGCATTGGTGACGGCTCTTGGCGATTTTCATGCGGTCGGTCATCATCGAGGGCCGAGTAGTACCACTAGTCTTTTAATTTTCATCTTCATCTTTGGACCCGGTCGGTGAGCGCCACGGAGTCTCGAATGCACCTCTTTAACAATTTCACGGGCCTCGGACCCGCTTAGGCACCTTAGCCGCATTTGATCGAAAAGACCTTCGTATAATGTGTTGTTTATTAATGCGTAAGACGAGTTCTTTTCTTGATCGATGGACCGGCGACCTATCGTCCGGTAGCTTTCTGTTTGCGGGTAATCTATCGATGGTCTGTCGCCGATCTTCGTGTTTTCCGTCACTACTGCAGCTGATTCTTTTTCTTTTCGATTTGTGTATTGTGTCTATGTCAGTTGTGATAGGACTCGACGTCAGTGAGTCGACACTTCCATCGATTCATCTTGCAAACGAGGCAAATTCTTTTGCGAGACGGGCTAAAGCATCTGCTAAAGCATTCTCTTTTCTAGGAATCTTGTAGATTGTCACATTTGGAATCTGTTCCAACAACTGTATGGCATACTGGAAGTATTGTTCGAGTCTTGGTTTAAAAATTCTGTATTGTCCGCGATACTGTTGAATGATTAAGCGTGAATCCCCGTAGATGTTGATGTCCGTTATCCCCATTTGAATGGTTAATTCCAATCCCGTTATGAGGGCTTCGTATTACCGCTCGTTGTTTGTACACGGTTCACGTCAAGTGGTAGGAGTATCTTAACATCCCCCGCTCCGGTGTTATAAAGATTAGCCCGATTCCTGCCTTACCGGACACTATCACTTGCGATTCTTCGTCTTTGTGTCTTGAAGATGCTCCGTCGAAATACAATTCCCAACGTCGATCATCGGGGTCTTCTAGGCTCATTATTTGTTCATCCGGCGAGATCATCATTGAGAGGAGATTCGGCCGGCAAAGGGTGTCTTTGCGAGGAAGTCCGCTAAGACTTGTCCCTTTACGGCACGCGAGAGGCACGAAAGTTATATCGAATTGCGATAATATCATTGACCATCCGGCAAGTCCGCAGGAAAGTGTTGGACGAGTCATCGAAGTATTGCAATGGATTAAACTTCGAGATCGGAGTTGACCTTATGAGAAAGCATGTAATGCACGAGCTTTTGAGCGGCGAAGATCGGGGCCAAACAATGCTTTTCAATTGCGGGATACCTTACCTCCGTCGGAAGTAAACGACGGCTTAAGTAGTAAAGAGCATTTTCTTTACCCTCATCATTGACACAGGCTAACGGGGCTCCGAGGAGTCGTCTAGAGCCGCGGTGTAAAGTATCGGCGGTCTACACGAGGCCGGGGCTGCTAAGACGGGAGGTGTCATTAAATATTGTTTAATGTCTTCGAAGGCCTTCGGCATTTCTCTTCCCAAATAAATTTGGCGTCCTTTTTAACTAGTGCCGAGAAAGGCTGACACCTACGACGGGTTTGAGATAAAGCGTCGAAGATATGCCGGCTTCCCTTGAAAAGATCGTAGTTGTTTTAAGGTTTTGGGAGGCGGCATTTCTAAGATGGCTTTAATCTTCTCGGGTCGATTTCGATTCCACGATGTCGGACAACGAATCCTAAGAATTTCCGGAGGTGACGCCGAAAGCGCATTTTAAGGGATTCATCTTAAGGTTAAATTGTCTTAATCGTTCGAAAACAATTCTCGAATCATACGGGTGGTTTTCCTTTACTTTGCTTTTGATGACGACATCGTCCACGTAGCACTCGACTTGATTGTGGATGAGATCATCAAAAATTCTTGTCATTGCTCTTTGGTAAGTTGCTCCTGCGTTCTTCGGTCCGAATGGCATCACCGTGTAGCAAAATACTCCGATCGGCGTTACGAATGTCGTAAGCTTTTCATCTTCTGGAGCCATTTTTATCCGGTTGTATCTGAAGATCCATCCATGAATGAGAATATTTCATGTGTCGAAGCGATATCGATCAT
Source organism: Papilionanthe hookeriana x Papilionanthe teres (assembly GCA_022702705.1). Lineage (NCBI taxonomy): Eukaryota > Viridiplantae > Streptophyta > Magnoliopsida > Asparagales > Orchidaceae > Papilionanthe > Papilionanthe hookeriana x Papilionanthe teres. Next base: position 15,391 of record JAKZJZ010001848.1, read on the forward strand.
CGGTTCTGGAATCGGTAGAGGGAATTCATCTTTTGGACATGCCTTGTTTAAATCTGCGAAGTCCACACAAATTCGATCGACCATTCTTCTTTCGACTGGCACTACGTTGGCTAGCCAGAGTCGGGTATTGTTCTTCACGGACAAATTTAGCGTCTATTAGCTTTTTAACTTCGGCTATGACTTGTTGTTCGATTTCTAGACGCATTCTTACGGGACCTTGTACGGCGGGACGAAGTAGGATCTACTCCTAGCTTATGGACTGCAACCTGCGGAGCTAATCACGGCATTTCATCGTAGTTCCAAGCAAAACAGTCCTTAAATTCCATTAACAATTTGATTATTTCTTCGGAGTCTTCTTTGTTGAGTAAGGAGCTAACAAAGGTAGGTCTAGGCTCTTCGCTAGTACCTAAGTTAATTTCCATTAATTCATCTATTGTGGATTTAATTTCTTCTTCGAGTCCGGTGGAGCGTCTCCGATTTGTAAATCTTCGAGTTCGTTCGTAGTTTCCATGCAATTTTCATTGGACTTGCGAGTGACAACCAAGCAAAATTCGGTATCGTCGACCGACCCTACCTGTGCCGAATCCGAGTCCATACTTTGAATTGGGAGGACGGCCGGAGTTATTCCATAACTTTTCAAAATGTTGTGATTGGCCTTTTGTCCATTGTCGAGGTAAGAAACCACGTTGAATTAAATTTTGAACACGGGGAGAGTACCACTCGAAAGGTAATTCCATTAATTCGATGAAGTGACATCTTCGAATTGTACATTATTTTCGGTTTTGGAGGAAGAAGCACCACGGTAGAATTTGATCGGCTTTGCACCGTCACTACGTACCTCTTTGACCTCCATACCCTCGATCTTATTAGGATGGATCGGAGTTAGGGTCATAGTATGTACGTAGTGGTTAATCTTCTCGTACATTGATTTGTATTCTTCGTTCTTTTCATCTTCGAGGGAGATCTTGTATTGCGGCTTCTTTCGACTTATTGTTCTTGTTTCTTGCTTGATTTCTTTTTCTTCTTGAGACTATCATCCCAATCAACATTGATGGTTGGTTTCTTACGTCCGGTGTCCTAGTGTCTCTACCACGGCCTCGTCCCCGGCCTCGACCTCGGATGCGAGTTGTGGAGAAACCTTCACCATCTCGCCGGAAGGGAGTGGTGAGTGGCTGTTGGACTAGAACTTCGGGTTCTTCGTTGTCCCGAACTTTCTTTGCTTCATTTGTTACGGTATCTCCGGAGAAGATTGTTTTCTTTGGCGGTGCATAATAAGCTGCATCTTCATGGATTCCAATTTCATGTACGGAGAATGGTTGTAAGTCTCCTTTGATGCACTTGTTCCCTCCATCGTAATATTTGATGCATCGATGCGAGAGATGATGGTACCATCCTCGTTTTCATGTATCCATGGTCGGCCCGAGTAGAGCGTTGAACGACGTTTCGAATCGATTATATGAAATTTTGCGGTTGTCTTTGCTAAATCACCGGTCTTCATCGGTAGCGTTATTGACCCGAGGGCTCTTTCTCCTTTACGGTTGAATCCTCTTAATAACATTTTGTCGGCCTCGAGCTCGCGAGCATCAATTTCCAAGTATGCTTAGTGTTCGAAGACTCATTATATTGATTGATGCTCCTGGATCCACCAATACTGCGGAGAGCGTAAACTTCCCGATTGTAAGCTGAAATGTACAACGGTCGGTTGTGATCTGCCATCCCAAGTAGTAGGTCATTGTCACGTGAAGGTAACACCTCGTTGTTCCTTTAACGAGCAAACCTCATCTAAGGAATCTCCGGCCATTTGAGCTAAGCAAATTTCCGGATCGAAGTAAGGCCTCGATCGAGCTTCTCTCATCTCCTTTGATAAGATGAGAGCATCGTAAATGCTCGGTTTGGCCGGTAGTTTCCTAAGATGGGCTAGCACGTTGTAGTCCACTTTGTTCTCCTGTGTCTCGGCTTCTTCTCGAATGGGTATGTCTTCCGTCGGGGTTGGTTCTTCTTGAACAACCACACGCTTTCCTTTGTCTTTTGGACCCATTCTTGGAGGTAGAACTCTTCCACTTCTCAAGTTGACTTCGTAATTTCTTCGAATCTAGTATTGAGTTTGTCGGTGTCTCCTCTCGAATCGGAATGATTGGCTCTTCCGGATTATCTTCCAAATCCGAAGGCTCTCAACTCTATCGTAAGCGGAGCTCCTCGAAACTCACAGATAGATCCGTTGCTTGTTGAACTCTCGTAGCCTCCTTGATGGATGCCTTCTTCGTCATTTTGATCGTCGAGATCATGTATGATTTGAGAATTGTTATTGGTATCGAAATCGACGCCCGGATTGTCGCTAGTTACGTAATCGTTAGAAACGATCAAAACGTAGCCAACGCCATCACCCTTATCATTATATGATCCCACCGAAGTGAGCGAGATAATCATACAAAATCAGAGGTTCGAGGGATTTCTCCCCCGAATCAGAAACAACTATCCTAGGATAAGCAGCCCCTAGTCTAGCCTTAGGAATCTCGGTCCCCTCTTCTTCGTCGATTTTCTTCTTCTCTTCGATTTTCTCCTGTCGAGTGGCTCTTCTATCGCAAGTGATAGTACCGAGCTTAACGGGTCTCGAACTCGAATTGAAGCTCGCACCTGAAGCGGTTCGGATGTTGTCTAAAATCTTCTTCGAAGATCTCGTCCGAGGCGGTAGTCCATCCATCGTCGGTTGCATAGGGATGCTATCGGAATGACGGGATCGGTTGAGATAACATCGACGGAACCTCCTTTACGGGGTTCCTTCATGTACTCCTTCGGGATTGTTATATTTCCTTTCCGAAGGTTGTCGTTGAGCCAACTTTTGAAGGTAATGCGGTCTTCATCTTGTGCCTGAGCATCCGATGGTAGGGGCAAAAGTTGGGATCACCTTTCTTGTTGACTTCCTCCGGTCTTTTGGGCTGGGCACTGGAAATCGGAGTTTTCATTAAGCTACGGAACATCTTTAGTCTGCTTCATTTTTGAACGGATATTCCCTGCTCGAAGCTCCCTCGATGTACGTTGCGGACGAGACGGTTGTTCATCTTGCGGAGACGATCGATAAGCTGGACCGGGGTTGCTTCGGTAATTTTGTTGTGGTTCTGTCGCGGCCGTTGCGGTGGTATTTGCATCGGTTGTTTGCCTTTGTCAACTGCTGCAACGACCCGGCATTTCTTTTCGAAAGTCTTCACCGGCTTCGCTTGTCCGTCTTGTCGGCGAAACTTAATTGCTTCGCCTCTTCTTGCAAGCTTCCGGCCTCGCTTAACAACTTCTCGAAAGTCTTAATAGTGAATCCCTTGAGGAGAAGTGCTATCGGGCCGTGAATGCTTTTAAGCGAAGATGCCGACTGCATGTTGTTCTTGCAGTTGTGGTTCACACTTCATACTTAAATTTCTCCATCGAAGTATGTAATCCACTAGAGTTTCATTCGGCCTTTGTTTCTCTACCACTAAATCACACTATAGTGATGTGGTGCCGAGCTCCGGCAAATCGCTTAATGAAGAGGCTCTCTAGCTCCGAGAATGTCTTCACGAACCGTTGGGTAATTCCGCATACCGGTCGAAGGCGATTCCCGACGTGACCGCTAACGAGCTCGTCGGAAGAGTAGCGCATCGCTCCCGCCGGCATTGCAACAAGCGGCACGAAAGTGTGCAACATGCTTGTCGGGGGTTCCCGGTCCGTCGAAGGTCTTAAACGAGAGGTGGTACGAAGCCCTTTGGGTATTGGACAGCGTCGAATTCTTCCGGGTAAGGTCTACCCGTCCGAATAGATGTCCCGTTCTTCGATTGTGCTAGGGCTTCTCGCACTCGCTGTTCTACCAAGTTCTTGATATCCTTTTCGGGGATCATACTTTGTGTTGTATCCTTTTTCGACTCGGTCATCCCCATCGACGGATGTAATCTCCTTTCCTCCGTCTACGATGTGAATGACTTCGGGGGTGTCTCTCCATGTGGTTGTACTTCGACTTTGGAGAGTGGCTAGAGCTATGGCCATCTCTTCCATCCTCTTCGCCATTCGAGCGATCGTGTCGTCCTTTTCCCGAAGCCGTCTCTTCATCGGCCCGGCTCCTCTCTTTCGCGGCCTGCAGGAGGCACCTTGAGAAGATGATGAAGCTCGTGTCTCGACCATGTTGATTTCACGCATATTCGTTGTCCATGAATTCCGATGAGTCGATCTCATCTCCGAACTTTTCTTCTCTTTCTTTCGCCAACCGTCGGATGTCGGTTCTCAACTTTTCCATGGCATCTTCTAGCGGAGCTTTCGTGTATCTTCGTGGTTGTCATGCGATGGTTGCCGGGTCCTTTTTCACGAGTCCCCTTCATCGCAAGAAGCACTTTCTTCGCGATTCCAGCACTCCCGGCGAGACTTTCTTCTCGGGCCGTCGTTTCGGTCCTCAATCGCCCCGTAGTGGGACGCCATACCATCCTTCTAGCAGCAGAAGGTCTGTGACCAGATGGTCTATCGGCCAAATGCTGGAAGGTGGTATCCTCCCTAATCTGTAACCCTGATACTACGACAGGCGGGCTAGCCTTCATTCTCTTGCTTGGCTTTTCTATCATGACGGCGGGTTCTACTCGGGACCCAAGACGGGATTTGACTGGCACCCGCCCTATCCTTCGTAGAATTTCTGACACGGGGCAATTTTCCTTCTTCGCTAGCTTTTCTACCAAAGTTTGCAGTCGAGCAAACGGCGTAAGTTCCGATTCTTTTCTTGCGGCTATCGTTGTAGTATGCGGGTACGTGGTAATGTGGCAGCAATCTTTCGAACATTCTCTTCATCCTCCGCGGCGGAGAGGGGATGGAACCCGCTTCCTCCCAAAAGTGGTATGTAGTCGAGCGGTGGTGTATATTCCGGTAACGGTGTATATTCTGGCAACTACGGAATTTCCTCCGGAAGGCAACCTCAGCGGTCTCCGGCTTCCCGGCGATCCTTCATTTCTATTTCTTCTTTGGGTCTTTGTCGGCGAAGGAATCTTCGAACCGGACCCGATTTCGAAGACGAGAAGGTCTTACGAGAAGATCCGTACCCTCCACGTTAACGAAGTTTATCATAGTTCCGGATTCCTTTCCCCTTTAATTTGGCGTAGGTCGGGGTAGGTGCGAAACAACTAGACACGGTGGGGGTAGGTAAGAACGGTCCTCCCGCGGACGGCGGTACTCTCCGGTCGGGACCCTTTGCAGGGGAGGAAACTCTGGGTCGACCCAAGGTCGAACCTGGCGAGTGGTTCCTCGGCTTCGGATACCTTGTTCGTCGGTGCGAAGAGGGAGACGTCGGTGACCTTGACGTTCGTATTTTCAAATCCTTGTCCAAATCGGATGACCCCATTGTCGGGCGGCTCATCCCATAGACGGCCGAAGTCCAGTCCGTTGATGAAGGAGAAAATCGGTTTCGGGGCTTCCATTTCGCAGGTAGATTCGGTCGTCGAGCCTCAGTTATGCTTCTTTTCTTCGAGACGAAAAGAAAGGAATTAAAAGAGTCCGAACTCATTCTTTGTTCATGTATTTATAAAAAGAATCATTTGTTAAAAGAATCATTTATTAGAGGGTTTGTTTATTTAGAACGGAACGTTCAAAGGTGTAGAGAAGGTAAGGAAACCGATTCGTAAAGGAAAAGAAAGTCTTAAGCAAGACTTCCCGACTCGAAGGATCACTCCTAAACTAACACCTATCAGGGGTCCACCCCACCTCGAGAATGAGGTAAAAGGATCTCGGAACCTCTCTGTTTAGGGGTGTCTACAACAGTGGCTCCTAAATCGAGAGAATGTTGGCTATACTTGTTCAAGATGAAATGAACATAGTATCCCAACGGAAGAGGGGTAGTTTGTTCCATTAGGGACATGGATACACTACCGATTTTTGAAAGCGTAATTATTTCGATTATAATGGAGAGAGGAATATTCCCCAGTGAGTCGCGAAATCCCGTCGGCATATTTTTAGGTCGTGTTTTATTTTGAAGAGGGGTCGCCTACCGTAAATCCGTCGGCGAATTTTTAATTTAATTAAAATAAATAATTTGAAAAGTAGTATTTGATTTTGAAAATAATTTTAAATTTGAAGGTTTTAAGATATGAGATTAAACCGATCTCACATCCCGAATAGTTTATATAAACGGGCACCGCACCACGAGCCGTGTATCTATCCCTAAGGATAGACACACCGCTCGATGGTGGGGCTTCGATTAAATAAACTAGAAGATTAGTGACATCCGTTTGGTCTCGCGAACCAATTTTATAAGCCGACAAGTTTCCCACGCTTAATATGAAAACATTAAACGGAGGTTTATATTACTCTAGGTTCTTTAAAATTCCTATAAGCGGCAAGCCCCTATAGTTAATTACATCTTAAGTGACGGGAATCACCTAAGAAAACTCTCGATAATAATCAATGATTCTCGCTCTCAAGAATTTCAAAGTTTAAGGTTTTCAAAGATTGAATTTCGAAGTTTCAATAGGAATGGATCGAATTTTTGGAACATTTTGTTTTGTGAATCCAAAGGAAGAAAGGTAGGAGAAATCACCGATTCGAAGTGAACTTCGATAATTTCCCGACTATCCTATCGTTTGTCTTGAATTTAGGAAAGTCCTAATGTTTATTTAGTATTTCAATCTCGCTAATTTTAATTAATTAGGGCTTATATTTGTATGATAAAATCAAACAAATAAACTCTAGAAAATGTGAGGGTTTATGTCGTATCGGACGACTACCTCGGAATCCTAAGACTAGGTTAGGGCTTAATTTGCATACGCAAATGCCAACGAAGAGTTGAGGATTTATGTTGCACTAAGCAAACTACCTCGAAATCCTATGGCTTTGTTGTTTTAATTCTAAGAAGATTTCTGTCGAAGTAGGTTTAAGTTTTGCTTGACGACGATGACCGTGCCGCCCACCATGCTCCAAGCTCCTTGTTGTTGCGAGAGGTTTAGTTTTAGAAATCATAAATCGGGGATGAGAGAAGTGTTTTGGTTTAGAGAAAATCTTAATTTCCAAGTGTTTTTTATGTTTTATTTAAAACAAATCTTAAAGTTCGATTATAACGACACCGGTTAAGATCCCACGGTTCCATCCTTCCGCATCATTATTTTTATCGGATTCACTTAGTCCAGGATGAATTCGCTAAACTCAACTCGAATGAGTTCCACACTTTCATTTAGACCGTGGGAAATCCCGTTAGCAACACGTAGGTTACATCATCCGAGGTATTCCCGATCATCCGACGGGACGTTTTAATTTAGTTGTAATTGTAGTTTTGTGTTCACGTTTGTGATTAAATTTTCGAGTTGTTTTATATTTTGAAATGTTGTGGCGATGAATTTTATCTCGCAATGACTTTTAACTTAGCTTTTGGTTTTCGGCTTTTAGGGTCTATCCTAAAGGTGTGGGTTTTCATGCAACGAGTTGTTTTATCACGTAAGAAAAGTAAAATGCATTTACGATAAAGTAAATTGCAAGAAAGTAAATTGCAATAAAATAAAAGCGTACCTGGAGGGTCTTCCCGATCATCCCAAGCTGCACTTAAAACACAATTATAATATTTAAGCGAGTTCTAGTAAAGCTAAGGGAAAGGTTATGGTTTTCTACCAAATTCACTAATCCTATGCCTAATCATCTCCTACGACGTCCAGGTTCTTCGGGTTTGGTTTAAGGACGATTTTCTTCATCGAAGAATAATCAAATTCAATCGTTCTTATAAATATCCTATCATATCGAGGAAGTGCTTAAGAAGAATCTTAAACATCTTTTCAATATTTCCAGGATTGTTTTAAGTCCGAATGAATTTAATTATATAAATGAATCGATCGTCCGAGGGTTTTCAAATCTTGTTAATTTGCTTCGATTGAACTAGGACATTTGAATATCACTATGAGTGAAGTGACACTTCATTTAATGTTTTATTTAGGAGCTATAATAACTAAAGCTTTGAGGGTAAGTTAGTATTCAAATGATTTGGTTTAAGTTAAAGAGTTTAAATTTGGAATAGTGTTCAAGTTGTTTTATATTTAATTTCTTTTATGTCTTAGGTGATGTTATATTTAATTTAACTTAATTTAATTGAGTTTTAATTTAGTTTAACATAGTTCAATTTAATTTGACTTGGTGTTTAATTAATTTGATTTGATTTAACTTTAATTTAATTATTTAATTTAATTTAATTTAATTTTAATTATTTAATTTAATTTAATTTAATTGTTTAATTTAATTTAATTTAATTTTAATTTAATTTAATTTAATTGTTTGATTTAATTTAATTTAATTTTAATTAATTTAATTTAATTGTTTAATTATTTAATTTAATTTAATTTAATTATTAAATTTAATCTTAATTTAATTTAATTGTTTAATTTAATTTAATTTAATTATTTAATTTAATTTAATTTAATTATTAAATTTAATCTTAATTTAATTTATCTTTAATTTA
>JAKZJZ010001849.1:0-23817 GCA_022702705.1 Papilionanthe hookeriana x Papilionanthe teres
GATTTCTTTTCCACATTATTCTCCTCTCGTTCACCGAGCAAGAGGGTATTTTTATTTTATTTTTGTGATTTTTCTACACAAAGATATGAATTTTCGAAGTTTAGTGGAATTAAATAAATAAGAAAATACCCTAATTTTCTATTTATCCACGCGGCGCCGCGTCAACCCTAGGCAGCCTCCGAAACGCCGCGTGTCGCGCTCCCATTCGACGCCGCCATCCGAGCCGCAGCCCGGCCCCGCGGTTCTCGTACCGTCTCCCGGTCCGACGCAATCCCGGCCGTCCGTGCGCGCGTGTATCGAATGGACGCGCATCCGTTCATCGTCCCCAAGTGTTCTCACCCGAGAGCCGTCCACACTAAATCCCTAAGATCTCACTCGATTCTCAATGGATTTTCATGTTCTTATGCTCTATGGATTCGTCTCAAGAGACGAACACATCTATACGGCTAACATGCATCGAAACTAAGGCATTCGAAATGGAGAATCTCCGTAAGCTCGGGATGAATAGTTAACTCATACCTTAGCTCGCAGAAGTGCGGCTTCAATCCGAGAGTTGTCGCACCTTCGATCGGGTCCCGACAAGCTCCGCATGAAGTCTCCCGGTCCGGTGAATCGCTCTAGCTATGAAAGTGACCACAGCCCGATCACAAAGCTCGGAGGTCGGAGCAACCGGGTGGCCTCGAGATGGGGCTTTCAGTGGAAACTTCTCCTCTTGGTCCAGCTGAAGGTGTAGGACCAGCCAACTCGAGGATTGGCTCACCGTGGCAAAGTGTCCCGGTTTCGGTGGAATTTCGCCGAGAAATCGGGCTCGTTGGCGGGGATTGTGGCAAATCGACACCGGGGATCAACCGCTCTCGTGATGGTGAAGGGTTTGGAACAATTTTGCGCAGTTTCGGCAAGGTTTGTGCTCGGCTCCCCTCATGGCCGAGAGGGTGAGGGGTTTAAACAGAGAGGGCGGAGGGCCTCCCTGTGGAGAGTTAGTGGCTCGGGATCACCGCTCCCGCGAGGAGAAGATCAGCCCATGGTGACCACTGGGGATTGGGCAGCCCAGCAAGTGAGAATTTCAATGTCGGCTCACATGCGAGCTCTCGCCATGGTGTTTTCCTCGGCTGGCTCGGTGGCCGGCCGGGCCATGCATGGGTCACCCTCAAGGTCAGTGGTCGTGGCCGGAGGTTTGTGCAATCAATCGCTGCATGGACATGTGTAAAGGCTTTCGATCCAAAGTGGAATGGGGCATGGCTAGATTTGAACCTAAATGGGTCAACCCACCCATTCGGGCTAGGTGCACCACCCAAGGCCTGGTTTTGGCCGAGGGAAAAGTGATTTGGCTCAAGCATAATCAGTAGGGTCAAGTCACCATCCAAGCACAATTAGGCTTAAGCATGGTTTAGCGGAAACATGTAAGTGGTTAATCACCTTTAGGAATTAAGGAAAGAGCCTCCTCCTTTTGCCCAAAATGGCATGGTGACATGTAAAGAGGCTCTCATGGCTTGCATATGGCTTATGCATGGCTCCATGGCTCCATTTCGGTTTGGGAAAAGTAAAGTCAATTTCATGGAAATGGATTTAAGGAAAATTTTGGTATTTAGGGTGATTTGGCATGAGGCTTGATTTGGAATTATTTGATGATGAATTTAGGACTTAGGGATGATTTTAATTGAAAGTATGATGAGGGGAAATGTCATATGGGCCTTGGAAGAATTTTGGGCTTTTTTGAAAGGGTTTTAGATGGGCTTTTAAGATGGATTAGGAAAGTGGGCTCTCGAATTTTAAAATGGATTTTGGGATGAAATTTTGTAAAGAGGTTGGGCCAAATAATTATTGGGTTTAGCTCATGGATGTGTCATGAGTGACTTGAAGCAAATTTGGGGTAGTTTGGACTTGAATCGGGTTGGATTTGAATTCTTTCGTGAATGGGCCAATGTAGGTCAAATTGGGCTAACTTGGGCCAATGTTAGGCTAGGGTTGAAATTGATGTAAAATAAATATTAAGAAATGTTTATGGGAGTGTTTCAAAGAGGTTTTGGCTTTGGTTGGGTTTTAATTTTGAGGTTTGGGCCTATTCGGGTTAGATTTCGGGTTTAGGTCAAAATCGGGCTTTTTGATTTCGGGGTCGAATTCGAGTGGGTTTGGGTCAAAATCTTGGGCAAATCATGTTAGTGTTTTGTTTATGAGGATGTTAAGGAAGGTTTAGAAAAGATTTGGGGTTAATTGGAGTTGAATTGGGTTAGTTTGGGCTAAGTTTCGGTCATAGGTCCAAATTCGGGCTTTAAGGCCCAAAGTGAAATCGATCCAAATGTCAATCAAATTGACTTGGATTTGGTCTAAATTGGTATTGGGAATGTTGAATTGAAGTTTAGAATTGAATTGGACCAAAATTGGGGTCAATTGGGTATGTTTGGTTTGACATCGGGTCCACTTTGGGTTAAATGGGTCAATTTGGGGGTTTTTGACAAAAGTAGGGTAAATTGACAAAATTGGCCCATGGTGTAGTTGGACAAAATGAAATTGGGAATATTTGGGATTTTCTGGAATTTTCTGGGAATTTTCTGAATTTTTGGATTTTTAGGCCAAGAAGGGTATTTTGGGTATTCGGAGGGTATCGGGGGTTTTCTTGGAATTTTTGGTATTTTTGGGTATGGATGATCAATTTGAGTGATGTGGAGGTGTTTGGGATTGATTTTGGAAGATTTTAGGTAATTTGGAGATTTTGCAAAAATTCGGTAATTTCATGGTTTTGTGTAGTTTAAGAGTGTAGGGTCCCTGGGGTCAAAAATCGAAAATTTGGGAAATTGAAGATCGGGTGAATTTGGGTGGGGTGAAATCATTTTGGTTGAGCCATGAAGCCATTTCAAGCCCATATGAGCCATGAAAGGACTCATTCGAGGCATTCATTACGTTGTTCCTAACCCTCTAGCCAAGCGGCTTAGGGGTTAAGGACCATCCATGTGAATCACCTACATGAGTCAGAGGTCAAGTTGGGATGGGTGTGGTTTTAGGAAGTGTGTGGAAATGTAGTGTGTAAGTGTAGTGTATAAGTGTAAGTGTGTGTAAGTCACCTCTTCACTGCACTGTGCCACCTGTAGGGCCCTAAGTGCCAAAGAGTCCTATAGAACTCATCCTTTAAACTTCCATATTTCGATTTCAACCCTCTAGGTGATTAGGGGTCTATAGTCAAGTTTGTGGAGTTTGCAGGTGGAGTTTAGAAGTGGTTTGAATTTCTAAAAGGCGGGTCCCAATTCTAGTCCTCTAAGATAAGTCAAAGGAAAAGCCTAAGGCTAGCATCCTAAGCACTAAAAAGAAGAAGGAAGACCTCATCAAAAATGAGGTCAACAAATGGACTCCCAATCAGGTGTGGTGAGCCGACGGAGCACACCGCGCGTATTGGTGTTGACCGAAGCGATCAACAAAACCAACACAGATGTCCAAGCGACGAACTTCAGACGAAGTAGAAGAGTTTTCGCCGGGAGTGTCAAGTATATCTCCGGAACCGGAGATTTTCGAACTCTCGCCGGGGAAAGGAAAAGGAGGTAAATCCCAAATCACATGATCCGAGGGAATTTCGATTTAGATTTTATTTTGTTTCAATTTATGTTTTGATGTGCGAGTTTAAATTTTAGTTCGAGTTTCAATTTAGATCAAGTTTCGTCAAAATTAATTCGAGGGATTCGATTTGAAATGAAAATTAGGATTTCGAGGTTTTAGATGTAACATCTCCAACCTCGAAAGAAGATCGAATCGATTAGATCGAACCGTTGCAACGAGAAGATATCTCGTAGCAAAGTGGTGTTGGATGTAAAATCCTTAACCTCAAGAGTTCGATTTCGATTTCGATGTATTTCATTGCGATAGGGAAAAGATCCTAAAGAATGCAGACTTCGATGTAAAATCCTCGACCCAAAAGTTGAATTTTGATGTATTTCAAAGGCAATAGAAGAGAATCCTAAAGCAAAGGCAAGCTTCGATGTAAAATCCTCGACTCAAAAATTTGAATTTTGATGTATTTCAAAGGCAATAGAAGAGAATCCTAGTCAAAGGCAGCTTCGGATGTAAAATCCTCGACTCAAAAGTTTGAATTTTGATGTATTTCAAAGGCAACAGAAGAGAATCCTAAAGCAAAGGCAAGCCTTGGATGTAAAATCCTCGACCCAAAAGTTTTGAATTTCGATGTATTTCAAATGGCACAGAAGAGAATCCTAGCAAAGGCAAGTACTTGATGTAAAATCCTCGACCCAAAAGTTTTGAATTTTGATGTATTTCAAAGGCAACAGGAAGAGAATCCTAGAAGCAATAGCTACTCGATGTAAAATCCTCGACTCAAAAGTTTCGAATTTCGATGTATTTCAAAGGTAACAGAAGAGAATCCTAAAGCAAAGGCACTTGGATGTAAAATCCTCGACCCAAAAGTTTTGAATTTTGATGTATTTCAAAGGCAACAGAAGAGAATCCTAAAGCAAGGCAACTGGATGTAAAATCCTCGACCCAAAAGTTTGAATTTCGATGTATTTCAAAGGTAACAGAAGAGAATCCTAGCAAGAAGGCAATTGGATGTAAAATCCTCGACCCAAAAGTTTTGAATTTCGATGTATTTCAAAGGCAACAGAAAAGGATCCTAAAAGCAAAGGTACTTGGATGTAAAATCCTCGACCCAAAAGTTTTGAATTTTGATGTATTTCAAAGGCAATAGAAAAGGATCCTAAAGCAAGCCAAGCTTCTGGATGTAAAATCCTCGACCTCAAGAGTTTTGAAGTTTTGATGTATTTCAAAGGCAATAGAAAAGGATCCTAAAGCAACAAGTGCTTTGATGTAAAATCCTCGACCCAAAAGTCTTGAATTTTGATGTATTTCACAGGTAACAGAAAAGGATCCTAGCAAGATAGGCACTGGATGTAAAATCCTCGACTCAAAAGAGTTTGAATTTGAATTTTTTAATGAGATTTGATTTGAGATCTAGAAGATCGGATTCGAGATTTGATAGAGATTTAGAATCCGGAAAGATTGAATTTGAACTCGAAGGATGAGTTTGAACTCGATCGAAATTTGATTTAAGATTTCGATTTGAATTTGAAAGATCAAGTTCGAAACTCGATCGAGATCGGATTTAGATTTTGATCGAGAATTTGATTTGAATTTGTAAAGATGAAATTTGATTTGGAATTTGGAAGGATGGAATTTGATTTCGAAGTTTGGAAGGATGGAATTTGATTCAGAATTGGAAAGATTGAATTTGAAATTTGATCGAGAATTTGCTTAGGATTCGATTTATCATTCATGTTGATTTCGTTTATCTTTTAATGGTTCAAATTTTATTTTATTGTTTATTTAATGTTCATGTGAACTTAGTGTTTGTCATTTTTAGATTTTTTTTTTAGAAAGTTTTCTTTTATTCTCTTTTTTATTTCTTTTCTCGTTCTTTGTTCGAAGTTCATTTAACTTTAATGGCGTTTCCCAATCAATTTGCACAAAAGAGGTGAAGGCCAAAAACGCGACATGGTCACTTTCATTCCAATCATGTCGAAAATACGTCATACAACTCGATCTCGGAATATATTTCATACAATCCATGTAGACTCAAAACGGATCGTGTATGATCTTTGCTGATCCATCGAAAGAATCATCTCGTCAAAAATCCATGTCCGAATAAGGAGGTACATGGTCAATAACATCACCTTCCAAGCCATCCTCGGCAAGGATGCCGGCTGGATGTACATCGGAGGTGTGATATTTCCCATGTAACTCACAGCACTCGTAAGGCCGGAGGTTCTCTAGCTCCGGATCCGGTCGGAAATGGTAAGGTATTTTGCCGTCGTCCATCCTCCTCGAAAGTAACCGAGATTCGCTCCACCGGCACCCCGGTATGCAATGCTTTGCGATATCCGCTCCGTTACCTCGCAAGCATCATGACGGAACCCACCGGTAAAGGTATCTTTATCGGCCCTCGAACTCACCCGGGCCTCGCTATCCGGAGGTCGATCCGAACACGATGTTGCACTCATTCAAGAAAGAGACCGTGCAGTAAAGGTCCGACGAAGTCGCGATGATCAATATGCGGGGTATGCAACTACCCCGTTTAGTAGATGTTGATAATGCAGCTATTGGTATGCAATCCGCTGGCAAGCATCCTCCATGTTATCAATCTTTTCACCATTCTCTCGATAACCAATGGCATCGGATCTACTCGCCCATGACGAAGTATCCCCGGTGGGTTTCCTTCCCGTCTTCGGAAGAAAGTCAGAAGCAAGATCCGCATCGTATTGTGATTCTTCCTTTCCCCGGCATCCATCTCCGGGGTTCCGAGTATGTGTTTTCCTCGTGCGGCTCCGCTCGGCCCATTCTTTTCGTATCCCGGACATACGCCCACGATTTGTCGTTGTTCATACTCCGAGAATACGCTCGTGTGTAGCTCGAGGCCTTCTAGTATGTCGATTCTTCTTCCTTTAATTCTCTCGAAGTATTCGAAAGTTTTCTTTTCAACATTCCGCATCCTCTCCAGCTCGTATTCCGGAATGATCTCGCGATGGCGAGGCCTCGTGACGTATCGTGGGATATATGGTTCAATCCCTTCACGTTCCCCCGCATACCTCGGCTCCTCGTGATGATGCCCGTCGGGACATCCCCCGGGCTGCTTCGCAACAAGGTCATGCACCGCCGGTGGTTCTATCCGGTGGCGTGGTAGCCTTCTTTCTTCCGATCTTCCGGAGATTTCCCCGGTTCTTTCCGTTATTCTAGAGCCGGCCTCCTTTTTCGTGTTCCCGGTGAACCGTGTCCTCGAAATGTGATGTGCCGGCATTAGCAACTGTCCTCATCGCACTGGTCCGCAGCCTAGTTTTGTTAACATTTTACTGGATGCGGCGATTCTTATTTCTTCGTTGCGTGGTCGTGAGAGTAGCCCTCCGAACTTCTTGCATCTCTCGCGGCGCGGCGCCGACAAGCCTCGCCCTCCGCCGTAAGTGATCTACGGACTTCATTTTCTTGTCTTCTTCGTGTTTGCTTTTCTTTTCTTGTTGTCGGATCGGTGGCTTGGGCCACCCACTTTCATCACCGTCCGCCCGGCAGTTCTTCTCGCTAACCGGGACCCGCCACTTTCCTCGTATCGTAGGCCCGCCGGTGCGAAATCCGAGTCAATCTCGATTATCGCTCCATCTTTCACCCTCTTTTCATCGAGTGCAAGGCTTACGCCATTCTTAAAGTTCAAGACCAACCGCCCGTTCGACATTTCCCCGCGAAAAGACAAGGAAAAGGATCGGGGTCGTACTAAGAACAAGAACATTAAGAAAATGTTTATTAAAGATACATTTTTTCATTATTCTTATATTTTGAAATTTAACAGAATGAAGTAGGATAAGATCCGGAAAGAGATCTTGATTCGAAAAAGGAAACAAGGAAAACTTAATTATCATGATTTTATTTATCTTAGCACATTTTATTATTTTTGGGTTCGGACCTAATCACAAGTAATTACTTCACCCGTGTTTCTTAGTGGATGAAGAATTCATTCCTTCGAAACATCACGTAGCCGTAATATTTTTTCAAGTATCGTCCGTCGATCGGAAGCATATGTCGTTCTCCCCGGCAATTCACTAACCGGCAGGAACCTCCCGAGTATACCGCTTCAACCACAAACGGTCCTTCCCAAGTGGGTTCAAATTTTCCTCCTATCTCGCGGTGTGCAAGAATAGGTCTCTCGAGAACGAGAACTAAGTCACCAACTTTCAAGGTTCTCGGGCGGACCCGCCTTGTCATGGGTTCGAACCATCTTAGCTCGATATAGTTCTAAATTCGTTGCGCCGCAAGTCTTTTCCTTCCAAGCTTTCTAATTCTTCGAGTCGTAATCCGGCGTTTTCTTCGTCGTGATCTTATTTGCAATCGCACTCCGAGTGAAGGAAGCCGAACCTCTAAAGGTAACACCGCCGGACCCATACACCGCAGCGTAAGGTAGCTTCGAGTAGGGTTCCGAAGGTTGTCCGCAGAGCCCATAAGGCTTCTAACAATTTCTCGTGCCAATTTCTCTTATTATCGTCCAAGGTTTTCTTTAAGATTCGAACGAGAGTTTTATTAAAAGCCTCGCCGAGGCCGTTTGCTCTCGGGTAGTAAATTGTCGAGTATCGCCGCCGATTCCGTGTCTCCCGACAAAATTGTTGATTTGTGTGCTTCGAATGCCGACCCATTATCCGAGATGATCCCGCGCGGCACTCCGAAACGGCAGACAACTCGGTTCTCGAAAACCAGTAGCACGTGGTGTGCTTTCACTTCTCTAAGCGGAACCGCTTCCGCCCACTCGGAAAAGTAATCAGTAGCCGCAAGAATGAAACGATGTCCTTTTGAAGATGGTGGTTCTATCGACCCACTATATCCGTGCCCCAACATTCAAATGGCCACGACGCAATTGTCGGTGTAGCACATTCGGAGGTCGATGTAGAACCACTCCGTGCACTCGGCATTGGTGACAGCCTTCGGCGATTTTCATGCAGCTCGGTCATCATCGAGGGCCGTAGTACCCTAGTCTTTTAATTTTCATTTTCATCTTGGACCCGACCGGTGAGCGCCACGAGTCCCGAATGCACCTCTTTAACAATTTCACGGGCCTCGTACCCGCTTAGGCACCTTAGCCACATTTCGATCAAAAGACCTTCCGTATAATGTGTTGTTTATTAATGCGTAGACGCAGTTCTTTTCGATCCGATGGGCCGCCGACCTATCGTCCGGTAGCTTTCCCGTTCGCAGTGCAGTTCATCAATGGCCGTCGCCAATCTTCTCGTGTTTTCTCGTCACCACCGCAACCGATTCTTTTTCTTTGCCGATTTGTGTATCGTGTCTATGTCGAGCCGTGATAGGACTCCGACGTCCGCGAACCGACACTTCCACCGATTCATCTTGCAAACGAGCAAATTCTTTTGCGAGACGGCTAAAGCATCCGCTAAAGCATTCTCTTTCTAGGAATTTTGTAGATTGTCACATTCGGAATCCGTTCCAACATACTCGTATGGCATACCGGAAGTACTGTTCGAGTCTTGGTTTAAAAATTCCGTATTGTCCGGCGATCTGCTGAATGATTAACCGTGAATCCCCGTAGATGTCGATGTCTCGTTATCCCCATTCGAATGGTTAATTCCAATCCCGTTATGAGGGCTTCGTATTCCGCTTCGTTGTTCGTACACGGCTTCGTCAAGTGGTAGGAGTATCTTAACATCCCCCGCTCCGTGTTATAAAGATTAGCCCGATTCCCCGCCTTACCGGCACTATCACTTGCGATTCTTCGTCTTTGTGTGCCGAAGATGCTCCGTCGAAATACAATTCCCAACGTCGATCATCGTGGTCTTCTAGGCTCATTATTTGTTCATCCGGCGCATCGTCATCGAGAGGAGATTCGGCCGGCAAAGGGTGTGCCGCGAGGAAGTCCGCTAAGACTTGTCCCTTTACAAGACGCAGAGGCACGAAAGTTATATCGAATTGCAATAATATCATCGACCATCCGGCAAGTCCGCTCGAAAGTGTTGGACGAGTCATCAAGTATCGCAATGGATTAAACTTCGAGATCAAGTCGACCTTATGAGAAAGCATGTAGTGCCCGAGCTGAGCGGCGAAGATCATGGCCAAACAATGCTTTTCAATTGCGGGATACCTTACCTCCGTCGGAAGTAAACGACGGCTTAAGCAGTAAAGAGCATTTTCTTTACCCTCATCATCGACCCTGCCAACATGGCTCCGAGGGAGTCGTCTAGAGCCGCGGTGTAAAGTATCGCCGGTCTACCCGAGACCGGGGTCGCTAAGACAGAGGTGTCATTAAATATTGTTTAATGTCTTCGAAGGCCTTCCGGCATTTCTCTTCCCAAATAAATTTGGCGTCCTTTTTAACTAGTGCCGAGAAAGGCCGACACCTACCCGACAGTGCTCCGAGATAAAGCGTCGAAGATATGCCAGCCTTCCCTCGAAAAGATCGTAGTTGTTTTAAGGTTTTCGGGAGGCGGCATTTCTAAGATGGCTTTAATCTTCTCCGGTCGATTTCAATTCCACGATGTCTGACAACGAATCCTAAGAATTTCCTCGGAGGTGACGCCGAAGGCGCATTTTAAGGGATTCATCTTAAGGTTAAATTGTCTTAATCGTTCGAAAACAATTCTCAAATCATACAAGTGGTTTTCCTTTACTTTGCTTTCGATGACGACATCGTCCACGTAGCACTCGACTTGATTGTGGATGAGATCATCAAAAATTCTTGTCATTGCTCTTCGGTAAGTCGCTCCGCGTTCTTCAGTCCGAATGGCATCACCGTGTAACAAAATACTCCGATCGGCGTTCGAATGCCGTAAGCTTTTCATCTTCTCGGAGCCATTTTTATCTCGGTTGTATCCCGAAGATCCATCCATGAATGAGAATATT
Organism: Papilionanthe hookeriana x Papilionanthe teres; assembly: GCA_022702705.1. NCBI lineage: Eukaryota > Viridiplantae > Streptophyta > Magnoliopsida > Asparagales > Orchidaceae > Papilionanthe > Papilionanthe hookeriana x Papilionanthe teres. The sequence continues at coordinate 10,381 of JAKZJZ010001849.1, forward strand.
TCATGTGTCGAAGCAATATCGATCATCGCCTCGGAATCGGTAGAGGGAATTCATCTTTTCGGACATGCCTCGTTTAAATCTCTCGAAGTCCACACAAATTCCGATCCGACCATTCTTCTTCTCCGACCGGCACCACGTTGGCTAACTGTGTCGGGTATTGTTCTTCACTCGACAAATTTAGCGTCTATTAGCTTTTTAACTTCGGCTATAACTTGTTGTTCGATTTCTAAACGCATTCTTCCGGGACCTCGTCCGACCGGAACGTGTAGGATCCACTCCTAGCTTGCTGACCGCAACCTCTCGGAGCTAATCCTCGGCATTTCATCGTAGCTCCAAGCAAAACAAGCCTTTAAATTCCATTAATAACTTGATTATTTCTTCTGAGTCTTCTATCGAGTAAGGAGCTAACAAAGGTAGGTCTAGGCTCTTCGCTAGTACCTAAGTTAACTTCCGTTAACTCATCTATCGTAGATTTGATTTCTTCTTCGACTTCCGTGGAGCGTCTCCAATTTGTAAATCTTCGAGTTCGTCCGTAGTTTCCATGCAGCTTTCATCGGACTTGCAAGTGACAACCAAGCAAAATTCACGCATCGTCAACCGACCCTACCGTGCCGAATCCGAGTCCATACTTCGAATCGGAGGACGACCGGAGTTATTCCATAACTTTTCAAAATGTCGTGATCGGCCTCTCGTCCATTGTCGAGGTAAGAAACCACGTTGAATTAAATTTTGAACACATGGAGAGTACCACTCAAAAGGTAATTCCATTAATTCCGATGAAGTGACATCTTCGAATTGTACATTATTTTCAGCTTTGGAGGAAGAAGCACCACGGTAGAATTCGATCGGCGTTGCACCGTCACTACGTACCTTTCGACCTCCATACCCTCGATCTTATTAGGATGGATCGGAGTTAGGGTCATAGTATGTACGTAGTGGTTAATCTTCTCGTACATCGATTTCGTATTCTTCGTTCTTTTCATCTTCGAGGGAGATCTTGTATTGCGGCTTCTTTCGACTTATTGTTGTCGCTTCTGCTTCGATTTCTTTTTCCTCTTCGTAACTATCTTCCCAATCAACATTGATGGCCGGTTTCTTCTCGTCCAATCGTCCTAGTGTCTCTACCACGGCCTCGTCCCCGGCCTCGACCTCGGATGCGAGTCGTGGAGAAACCTTCACCATCTCGCCGAAGGGAGCGGTGAGCGATCGTCGGACTAGAACTTCGGTGTTCTTCGTTGTCCCGAACTTTCGTTTTATTTGTTACGGCGTTCTCCGGAGAAGATTGTTTTCTTTGCGGTGCATAATAAGCCGCATCTTCATGGATTCCAATTTCATGTACGGAGAATGGTTGTAAGTCTCCTTCGATGCACCGTTCCCCTCCATCGTAATATTTCGATGCACCGATGCAGAGATGATGGTACCATCCCGTTTTCATGTATCCATGGTCGGCCCAAGAGAGCGTCGAACGACGTTTCGAATCGATTATATGAAATTTCGCGGTTGTCTTCGCTAAATCACCGGTCTTCATCGCAGCGCTATCGACCCGAGGGCTCTTTCTCCTTTCCTGGTCGAATCCTCTTAATAACATTTTGTCGCCTCGAGCTCACGAGCATCAATTTCCAAGTATGCTAGTGTTCGAAGACTCATTATATCGATCGATGCTCCCGGATCCACCAATACTCCGGAGAGCGTAAACTTCCCAATCAGTAATCGAAATGTACAACCGCTCTGGCCGTGATCTGCCGTCCCAAGTAAGTAGGTCATTGTCCGCGAAGGTAACACCTCGCCGTTCCTTTAACGAGCAAACCTCATCCAAGGAATCTCCCGCCATTCGAGCTAAGCAAATTTCCGGATCAAGCAAGGCCTCGATCGAGCTTCTCTCATCTCCTTTCGATAAGATGAGAGCATCGTAGATGCTCGCTCGGCCGGTAGTTTCCTAAGATGGCTAGCACGTTGTAGTCCACTTTGTTCTCCCGTGTCTCGCTTCTTCTCGAATGGGTATGTCTTCTCGCCGGCTGGTTCTTCGAACAACCACCCGCTTTCCTTTGTCTTTCGGACCCATTCTCGGAGGTGAACTTTTCCACTTCTTAGGCCGACTTCGTAATTTCTTCCGAATCTAGTATCGAGCTCTGTCGGTGTCTCCTCCCGAATCGGAATGACCGGCTCTTCCTGGATTATCTTCCAAATCAAGGCTCTAACTCTATCGTAACCGGAGCTCCTCGAAACTCGTCGTATAGATCCGTTGCTCGTCGAACTCTCGTAGCCTCCTCGATGGATGCCTTCTTCGTCATTTTGATCGTCGAGATCATGTATGATTCGAGAATTGTTGCTGGTATCGAAATCGACGCCCGGATCGTCGCTAGTTACGTAATCGTTAGAAACAACCAAAACGTAGCCAACGCCATCACCCTTATCATTATATGATCCCACCGAAGTGAGCAGATAATCATACAAAATCAGTAGGTTCGAGGGATTTCTCCCCCGAATCGAAAACAACTATCCTAGATAAGCAGCCCTGGCCTAGCCTTTCAGAATCTCTGGTCCCCTCTTCTTCGTCAATTTTCTTCTTCTCTTCGATTGTCTCCCGTCGAGGTGGTTCCTCCATCGCAAGTGATAGTACCCGCTTAACAGTCTCGAACTCGAATCGAAGCTCGCACCGAAGCGGTTCGGATGTTGCTCTAAAATCTTCTTCGAAGATCTCGTCCAGTGCGGTAGTCCATCCATCGTCGCTGCATGCGGATCTATCTGAATGACGGGATCGGCTGAGATAACATCGACGGAACCTCCTTTCCGGGGTTCCTTCATGTACTCCTTCGGATTGTTATATTTCCTTTCCGAAGGTTGTCGCTCGAGCCAACTTTTCAAGGTAATGCAGCTCTTCTATCTTGTGCCCAAGCATCCGATGGTAGGGGCAAAAGTCGGGATCACCTTTCTTGTCGACTTCCTCTGGTCTTTCGGGCTCGGCACTGGAAATCTGGAGTTTTCATTAAGCTACGGAACATCTTGGCATCGCTTCATTTTTGAACGGATATTCTCTCGCTCGAAGCTCCCTCAATGTACGTTGCGACGAGACGGTTGTTCATACCGGCGGAGACGACCGATAGCCGGACCGAGGTTGCCGGTAATTTTGTCGTGGTTGCGCGCGCCGTTCGGTGGTATTTGCATCGGCTGTTTGCCTTCGTCAACCGCCGCAACGACCCCGCATTTCTTTTCGAAAGTCTTCACCGGCTTCTCGCTCGTCCGTCTCGTCGGCAAAACTTAATTGCTTCGCCTCTTCTTGCAAGCTTCCGGCCTTGCTTAACAACTTCTCAAAAGTCTTAATAGTGAATCCTCGAGGAGAAGTGCTATCGGGCCGTGAATGCTTTTAAGCAAGATGCCGACCGCATGTTGTTCTGCAACATGTGGTTCACACTTCATGCTTAAGTTTCTCCATCGAAGTATGTAATCCACCAAAGTTTCATTCGGCCTTTCGTTTCTCTACCACTAAATCACCTATAGTGATGTGGTGCCGAGCTCCGCAAATCGCTTAATGAAGAGGCTCTCTAGCCTCCGAGAATGTCTTTGCTGCATCCGTCGGCATCCCGCATACCAGCCGAAGGCGATTCTCGATAGATCGCTAACGAACCGTCGGAAGAGTAGCGCATCGCTCCCGCCGCATCGCAACAACCGGCACGAAAGTGTGCAACATGCCGTCTGGGGTTCCCTGGCTCCGTCGAAGGTCTTAAATCAGCAGGTGGTACGAAGCCCTTCGGGTATCGGGATATCGTCGAATTCTTCCGGTAAGGTCTACCCGTCCGAATAGATGTCCCGTTCTTCGATCGTGCTAGGCTTCTCGCACTCCGCCGTTCTACCAAGTTCTCGATATCCTTTTCGTGGATCATACTTCGTGTTGTATCCTTTTTCACTGGTCATCCCCATCGACGGATGTAATTTCCTTCCTCCGTCTACGATGTGAATGACTTCTGGGGTGTCTCTCATGTGGCCGTACTCGACTTCGGAGAGCGGCTAGAGCTACGGCCATCTCTTCCATCCTCTTCGCCATTCGAGCGATCGTGTCGTCCTTTTCCCGAAGCCGTCTCTTCATCGCCCGGCTCCTCTCTTCTCGCGGCCGCAGGAGCACCTCGAGAAGATGATGAAGCTCGTGTCTCAACCATGTCGATTTCTCGCATATTCGTTGTCCATGAATTCCGATGAGTCGATCTCATCTCCGAACTTTTCTTCTCTTTCTTTTGCCAACCGTCGGATGTCGGTTCTCAACTTTTCCATGGCATCTTCTAGCGGAGCTTTCTCGTGTATTCGTGGTTGTCATGCGATGGTCGCCGGTCCTTTTTCACGAGTCCCCTTCATCGCAAGAAGCACTTCTTCGCATTCCAGACCTCCCGGCGAGACTTTCTCTCTCGGGCCGTCGTTTCGCCCTCAATCGCCCCGTAGTGGGACGCCACACCATCCTTCTAGCAGCAGCAGGTCTACGACTCGCATGGTCTATCGGCCAAATGCCGGAAGGTGGTATCCTCCCTAATCCGTAACCCCGATACTACGACAGCGGCTAGCCTTCATTCTCTCGTCGGCTTTTCTATCATGACGGCGGGTTCTACTCGAGGCCCAAGACGGGATTTGACCGGCACCCGCCCTATCCTTCGTAGAATTTCCGACACGGGCGCTTTTCCTTCCTTGCTAGCCTTTTCTACCAAAGTTCGCAGCCGAGCAAACGGCGTAGTTCCGGTTCTTTTCGCGGCTATCGTTGTAGTATGCGGGCCGTGGTAATGTGGCAACGAATCTTTCGAACATTCTCTTCATCCTCTCGCGGCGGAGAGGGGATGGAACCCGCTTCCTCCCAAAAGTGGTATGTAGTCAGCAATGGTGTATATTCTGCAACGGTGTATATTCCGGCAACTCGGAATTTCCTCCGAGAAGGCAACCTCAGACAGCTTCCGGCTTCCCCGGCGATCCTTCTATTTCTATTTCTTCTTCGGGTCTTCGTCGCCGAAGGAATCTTCGAACCGGACCCGATTTCGAAGACGAAGGTCTTACAGAAGATCCGTACCCTCCACTCGTAACGTGTTTATCATAGTCTCCGGATTCCTTTCCCTTCGATTTGCGTAAGTCCGGGTAGGTGCAGTAAACAACTAGACCAAGCGGGGTAGTGAGAATAGTCCTCCCGCGGACAAGCAGCATTCTCCTAGTCGGGACCTTCAGTGGGAGGAAACCCTCGGGTCGACCTAAGGTCGAACTCGCGTGGGTTCCTCGCCCGTATACCTTGTTCGTCGCTAGGCAAAGAGGGAGACGCTGCGACCTCGACGTTCGTAGCTTCAAACCCTCGTCCAAATCGGATGACCCCATTGTCGGCAAGCTTCATCCTTATGTATAGCCGAAGTCCAGCTCCGTCGGTGAAGGAGAAAATCGCTCGGGGCTTCCATTTCGCAAGGTAGATTCCGTTGTCGTCCTAAGTTATGCTTCTTTTCTTCGTGACGAAAAGAAAGGAATTGAAAAGAGTCCGAACTCATTCTTTGTTCATGTATTTATAAGAAGGAATCATTTGTTAAAAGAATCACTTATTAGGAGGGTTTGTTTATTTAGAACCGAACGTTCAAAGGTGTGAGAAGGTAAGGAATCCGATTCGTGAAGGAAAAGAAAGTCTTAAGCAAGACTTCCCGACTCGAAGGATCACTCCTAAACTAACACCTATCGGGTCCACCCCACCTCGTAAATGAGGTAAAAGGATCTCGAACCTCTCCGTTTAGGGGTGTCTAAACAAGCTGCTCCTAAATCCGAGAGAATGTTGGCTATACTTGTTCAAGATAGAAATGAACATAGTATTCCAACGGAAAGAAGGGTAGCTTGATCCATTAGGACATGGATACACTACCGATTTTTGAAAGCTACATTATTCGATTATAATCGGAGAGAGGAATTTTCCCCACGGAGTCGCCTTAAATCCCGTCGGCATATTTTTAGGTCGTGTTTTATTTTGAAGAGGGGTCGCCTACCGTAAGTCGTCGGCGAATTTTTAATTTAATTTAAATAAATAATTCGAAAAGTAGTATTCGATTTCGAAAATAATTTTTAAATTCGAAGGTTTTAAGATATGAGATTAAACCGATCTCACATCCCAAATAGTTTATATAAACGAGCACCGCACCACAAACCGTGTATCTATCCCTAAGGATAGACACACCGCTCGATTGAGTGGGGCTCGATTAAATAAACTAGAAGATTAGTGACATCCGTTTGGTCCGCGAACCAATTTTATAAGCCGACAAGTTTCCCCCGCTTAATATGAAAACATTAAACAAAGGTTTATATTACCTCGGGTTCTTTAAAATTCTCTATAAGGGCAAGCCCCTATAGTTAATTACATCTTAAGTGACGGGAATCACCTAAGAAAACTCTCGATAATAATCAATGATTCTCGCTCTCAAGAATTTCAAAGTTTAAGGTTTTCAAAGATCGAATTTCAAGTTTCAATATGGAATGGATCAAATTTTTGGAACATTTTGTTTTGTGAATCCAAAGGAAGAAAGGTAGGAGAAATCACCGATTCGAAGTGAACTTCGATAATTTCCCGACTATCCTATCGTTTCGCTTCGAATTTAGGAAAGTCCTAATGTTTATTTAGATATTTCAATCTTGTCAATTTTAATTAATTGTGGCTTATATTTGTATGATAAAATCAAACAAATAAATTTAGAAAATGCGAGGGTTTATGTCGTACTCGACGACTACCTCGGAATCCTAAGACCTGTTAGGGCTTAATTTGCAATGCAAATGCCTAACGAAGAGGTCGAGGATTTATGTCGCACTAGTGCAAGCTACCTCGAAGTCCTATGGTTTAGTTGTTTAATTCTAAGAAATGTTTAGCTGATGTAGACTCAGTGTTTTGCCGATGACGATGGTCGTGCCGCCCACCATGCTCCGAGCTCCTTGTCATCACAGAGGTTTAGTTTTAGAAATCATAAATCGTGGGATGAGAGAAGTGTTTTGGCTTAGAGAAAATCTTAATTTCCAAGTGTTTTTTGTGTTTTAATTAAAACAAATCTTAAAGTTCGATTATAACGACACCGGTTAAGATCCCACGGTTCCATCCTTCCGCATCGTTATTTTTATCTGATTCACTTAGTCCGTATGAATTTGCTAAACTCAACCGAATGAGTTCCACACTTTCATTTAGCACTCGCGGAAATCCCGTTAAGCAACACGTAGGTTACATCATCCGAGGTATTCCCGATCATCCAACAGACGTTTTAATTTAGTCGCAATTGTAGTTTTGTGTTCTCGTTTGCGATTAAATTTCGAGTTGTTTTATCTTTTCGAAATGTCGTGGCGGTGAATTTTATCTTGCAATGACTTTTAACTTAGTTTTGGTTTTAGCTTTAGTGGACTATCCTAAAGGTGCGGGTTTTCATGCAACTGCTGTTTTATCATGCAAGAAAAGTAAATGCATTCGTAATAAAGTAAATCGCAAGAAAGTAAATTGCAAGAAAGTAAATCGCAATAAAATAAAAGCGTACTCCTGGAGGGTCTTCCCGTCATCCCAAGCCGCACTTAAAACACAATTAGAATATTTAAACAAGTTCCTAGGTAAAGCTAAGGGAAAGGTTATGGTTTTCTACCAAATTCCTAATCCTATAGCCTAGTCATCTCCTATGACGTCTAGGTTCTTTGGTGTTTTGGTTTAAGGACGATTTTCTTCATCAAAGAATAATCAAATTCAATCGTTCTATAAAATATCCTATCATATCGAGGAAGTGCTTAAGAAGGATCTTAAACATCTTTTCAATATTTCTAGGATTGTTTTAAGTCCAAATGAATTTAATTATATAAATGAATCGATCGTCCGAGGTTTTCAAGTCTTGTTAACTCGTCAGAGGAACTGATGACATTCGAATATCCTATGAGTAAAGTAACACTCCATTTAATGTTTCATTTAGAGAGTTACAATAATCAAAGCTTTCAAGGGTAAATTAATATTCAAATGATTCGATTTAAGTTAAAGGGTTTAAATTTGAATAAGGTTCAAGTTGTTTTATATTTAATTTCTTTTATGTCTTGATGTGATGTTATATTTAATTTAACTTAATTTAACTCGAGTTTTAATTTAATTTAACATAATTCAATTTAATTTGATTTCGGTGTTTAATTAATTTAATTATTTGATTTAACTTTAATTTAATTATTTAATTTAATTTAATTTAATTTTAATTATTTAATTTAATTTAATTTAATTGTTTAATTTAATTTAATTTAATTTTAATTTAATTTAATTTAATTGTTCGATTTAATTTAATTTAATTTTAATTAATTTAATTTAATTGTTTAATTATTTAATTTAATTTAATTATTTAATTTAATTTAATTTTAATTAATTTAATTTAATTGTTTAATTTAATTTAATTTAATTATTAAATTTAATTTAATCTTAATTTTTAAATTTAATCTTTAATTTACATTTATCTTTAATTTTACTTTAAATTTTAAAAGAGTTTAATAATTTAATTAAGTCTTTTAATATTTTAAATTGAATTATCATTTTAATTAAAAATCGAGTATTAGTTGATATAATTAATTTAGGATTTTTTAAATTAAAGAATAAATCTCTTCCTAATAAAGATCCCTTATTTTAATAATTCCAATTTTATTATTCTTCCAAATTTAATCCATTATTTAATTAAGGTTTAATCATTTTTAAAATTATTTAATGAGTTTCTACCCTTTAATTATTTAAATTTCAATCATCCAAATCAGATTAAGATCAAATATTTTACTTGTTGACTTTTTATTAAACCTAAAGTTTTAATTAAGGATTAAAGATTTTAATTACCATTTTACCCTTTAAGCTTAATAATTTCATAACTCACTAAATTGAACTCAAAATGAACTTGAAATTTTTATGTGACTTTACTCATATGTCAATAAAGACATGAGAGGAGAAAATGTGATTTTTCTGTATTTAATTTATTTATATAATTATTTTTGGTAGAAAATAGAGATTTTCAAGGAAAATTTGATAACATGACCAAGGGAAAAGTTTCTGTCCTTAAGAAAATTAGGGGACATTCCTAATGACCAGAGAAGCACTTGGACCAATTTTGGTGATTTTTTGAATTATATTATTTTTATTATAATTATTTTGAGTTTTGGAGTGTTAATTAATTTAAAAATAAGATAAATGTTGAAAAATGGATTTTATATTTTTCAAAAATCTCTCTGATATCAAGGAAACCAGAGAATCAAATTTTGCAATTTTCTGATTTTTCTATGATTTATAATCATTATTTTAGTGAAAATGCTAGAAAATACATTTTTTTTAATTTTAAAATTACCCTAGGCTTTAAAATTTAATATCTCACTAAATAGACTTAGGAAAAATGTGGGATTTGTTCCTAAGTGATTAAAATTCAAAATGTGACATTTTGGTGAATTTTATTATTTTTGTGATTTTTATTATTTTTTAATTATTAAAAATATTAAAATATTATTAAAAATCAACTTTTTTAGAAAATTGAAATTTTAATTTTCTTGGGTTCCCTCGATATCAGAGAGGCTCCAAAACCAATTTGGTGAATTTTAAAAAATATTTTAAAAGTTATGAATTTTTAAAGTTTAAAATGGCTAAGTGGCTTAATCAACCCAATTAGTGGGGCTAACCAAGTCCAATCGACTTCAAATTTTTATGGTGGATTCCTCTCGATCCTAAAGGTCAGTGGAGAATTGATTTCAAGTCAATTTGATGCCTGGTTAACTCTAATTAATTAAAGACCTATTTTAGGTGTTTAAGCCAATTAGGGTTAATCTGAGTGAATTAACTCAAGTCCTATTTTTCCTGGAGTTCTCTGGTCATAAGGAACATCACCAAATATTTCTAGAATTTATTTCACAACATGCTAATTTTTGGAATTAAAATACTCAAAACAGCAACATGCATTTGAAAAATAAATAACTTTTCACTGTAGATGGCCTCCGACCTTGGAAAATTCAGGAATGTTCCCAAGTTCGGAGGCTTCAAAAGCCCTATGGTCTCATGCCATGGTGAATTGTATACATGCATGGAGAATTAAATGTATGCAGAGAGTAAATAAATCATAAAAAATAAAATACTTAATTAAATTAAATGATTTCTTTTCCACATTATTCTCCTCTCGTTCACCGAGCAAGAGGGTATTTTTATTTTATTTTTGTGATTTTTCTACACAAAGATATGGATTTTTGAAGTTTAGGGAATTAAATAAATAAGAAAATACCCTAATTTTCTATTTATCCACGCGGCGCCGCGTCAACCCTGCAGCCTCCGAAACGCCGCGTGTCGCGCTCCCATTCGACGCCGCCATCCGAGTCGCGCAGCCCGGGCCCCGCGGTTCTCGTACCGTCTCCTCGGTCCGACGCAATCCTCGGCCGTCCGTGCGCGCGTGTATCGAATGGACTCGCATCCGTTCATCGTCCCCAAGTGTTCTCACCCGAGAGCCGTCCACACTAAATCCCTAAGATCTCACTCGATTCTCAATGGATTTTCATGTTCTTATGCTCTATGGATTCGTCTCAAGAGACGAACACATCTATACGCGCTAACATGCATCGAAACTAAGGCATTTGAAATGGAGAATCTCCAGAAGCTCGGGATGAATAGTTAACTCATACCTTAGCTCGCAGAAGTGTGGCTTCAATCCGAGAGTTGTCGCACCTTCGATCGGGTCCCGCAAGCTCCCGCATGAAGTCTCCCGGTCTCGTGAATCGCCTAGCTATGAAAGTGACCACGACTCGATCACAAAGCTTCGGAGGCCGGAGCAACCGGGTGGCCCTGAGATGGGCTTTCAGTGGGAAACTTCTCCTCTCGGTCCAAGGAAGGTGTAGGACCAGCCACCTGAGGATCGGCTCACCGCGGCAAAGTGTCCCGGTTCTGCGTGGAATTTCGCCTGAGAAATCGGGCTCGTTGGTGGGGATTGTGGCAAATCGACACCTGGGGATCAACCGCTCTCAGGATGGTGAAGGGCTCGAAACAATTTTGCGTAGTTTCGGCAAGGTTTGTGCTTCGGCTCCCCTCATGGCCGAGAGGGGCGAGGGGTTTGGGTCAGAGAGGGCTGGGGCCTCCTGTGGAGAGTTAGTGGCTCGGGATCAGCCGCTCGGTGAGGAGAAGATCGGCCATGGTGACCACTCGAGATGGGGCAGCTCACGCAAGTGAGAATTTCAATGTCGGCTCACATGCGAGCTCTCGGCCATGGTGTTTTCCGGCGGCCTCGGTGGCCGCCGGCTAGTGCATGGGTCACCCTCAAGGTCAGGTGGGTCGTGGCCGGAGGTTTGTGCAATCAATCGCCATGGACATGTGTAAAGGCTTTGATCCAAAGTGGAATGCGGGCATGGCTAGATTCGAACCTAAATGGGTCAACCCACCCATTCGGGCTAGGTGCACCACCCAAGGCCTCGGTTTTGGCCGAGGGAGAAAGTGATTTGACTCAGCATAATCAGTAGGGTCAAGTCACCATCCAAGCACAATTAAGCTTAAGCATGGTTTAGCGGAATCATGTAAGTGGTTAATCACCTTTAGAATTAAGGAAAGAGCCTCCTCCTTTTGCCCAAAATGGCATGGTGACATGTAAAGAGGCTCTCATGGCTTGCATATGGCTTATGCATGGCTCCATGGCTCCATTTGGTTCGGGAAAAGTAAAGTCAATTTCATGGAAATGGATTTAAGGAAAATTTTCGTATTTAGGGGTGATTTGGCATGAGGCTTGATTTGGAATTATTTGATGATGAATTTAGGACTTAGTGGATGATTTTAATTGAAAGTATGATGAGGGGAAATGTCATATGGGCCTTGAAGAATTTTGGGCTTTTTTGAAAAGGGTTTTAGATGTGTTTTAAGATGGATTAGGAAAGTGGGCTCTCGAATTTTAAAATGGATTTTGGGATGAAATTTTGTAAAGAGGTTGGGCCAAATAATTATTGGGTTTAGCTCATGGATGTGTCATGAGTGACTTGAAGCAAATTTGGGGTAGTTTGGACTTGAATCGGGTCGATTTCAATTTTTCGTGAATGGGCCAATGTAGGTCAAATCGGGCTAACTTGGGCCAATGTTGGGCTAGGGTTGAAATTGATGTAAAATAAATATTAAGAAATGTTTATGGGAGTGTTTCAAAGAGGTTTTGGCTTTGGTTGGGTTTTAATTTTGAGGTTTGGGCCTATTCGGGTTAGATTTCGGGTTTAGGTCAAAATCGGGGCTTTTTGATTTCGGGTCGAATTGAAAGGGGTTTGGGTCAAAATCTTGGGCAAATCATGTTAGTGTTTTGTTTATGAGGATGTTAAGGAAGGTTTAGAAAAGATTTGGGGTTAATTGGAGTTGAATTGGGTTAGTTTGGGCTGAAGTTTGGGTCATGGGTCCAAATTTGGGCTTTAAGGCCCAAAGTGAAATTGGATCCAAATGTCAATCAAATTGGACTTGGATTTGGTCTAAATTGGTATTGGGAATGTTGAATTGAAGTTTAGAATTGAATTGGACCAAAATTGGGGTCAATTGGGTATGTTTGGTTTGACATTGGGTCCACTTCAAGGTTGAAATGGTCAATTTGGGGTTTTGACAAAAGTAGGTAAATTGACAAAATTGGCCCATGGTGTAGTTGGACAAAATGAAATTGGGAATATTTGGGATTTTCTGGAATTTTCTGGGAATTTTCTGAATTTTTGGATTTTTAGGCCAAGAAGGGTATTTTGGGTATTCGGAGGGTATCGGGGGGTTTTCTTGGAATTTTTGGTATTTTTGGGTATGGATGATCAATTTGAGTGATGTGGAGGTGTTTGGGATTGATTTTGGAAGATTTTAGGTAATTTGGAGATTTTGCAAAAATTCGGGTAATTCACGGTCTTGTAGTTTAAGCGAGGTGTAGGGTCCCTGGGTCAAAAATTGAAAATTTGGGAAATTGAAGATCGGGTGAATTTGGGTGGGGTGAAATCATTTTGGTTGAGCCATGAAGCCATTTCAAGCCCATATGAGCCATGAAAGGACTCATTTGAGGCATTCACTATGTTGTTCCTAACCCTCTTACCAAGGGCTTAGTGGGTTAAGGACCATCCATGTGAATCACCTACATGAGTCGAGAGGTCAAGTTGGGTATGGGTGTGGTTTTAGGAAGTGTGTGGAAATGTAGTGTGTAAGTGTAGTGTATAAGTGTAATGTGTGTGTAAGTCGCCCCTTCACCGCACTGTGCCACCTGTATGGGCCTCCTAAGGCCAAAGAGTCCTATAGAACTCATCCTTTAAACTTCCATATTCGATTTCAACCTCTAGGTGATTAGGGGTCTATAGTCAAGTTTGTGGAGTTTGCAGTGGAGTTTAGAAGTGGTTTGAATTTCTAAAAGGCGGGTCCCAATTCTAGTCCTCTAAGATAGCCAAAGGAAAAGCCTAAGGCTAGATCCTAAGCACTAAAAAGAAGAAGGGAAGACCTCATCAAAA
>JAKZJZ010000185.1:0-68146 GCA_022702705.1 Papilionanthe hookeriana x Papilionanthe teres
TCTCTTGTCCCTCTTTATAATTTGCTTTCTTATATCCTCTTTACTCCCTCTAGATCTTTTCCTCTTTCTCTCTCGATCTCATTCACTCTTCACACTCTTGTTCTCTTTATCTCTTTCACTCTTTACCTCTATCATTCTCACACCCTAATTATTGCCCTCTCTAGGACTCTCGTATTTAGCTCAATCTTCTCTCCATCTATACTCTCATACGTTCTCTCACTCTCTTAATCACTCTCTCTCTCACCCTCTTTAGCTCCACAGTTTTTGATCTCTATCTCTTACTACCTTGTTCTTTCTCGCTCAATCTCTCCTCTCTTTTCCCTGCTACATCTTTCTCTTTCTCACTATATGTTCTCTTTTTCTATCTCTCTTTTACACTATCTTTTATTGCTCTCTCTCCTTTTACACTTTCTCTCATTCTATCTCCACTCCCTTTTTCCTTTCTCGTGGTTTCAACCCTACAACTCTCTTTCCCTATCTTCTCTCCCTCTGTCTCCCTCTCTCTTGCTCCCGCTCTCAGTCACTAATATCCTCTTCTTGTGCTCACCTTACACCTCATTGACTCACTCTTACTTGATCTTCCCACAGCCTCTCTTCTCACTCTCCCTCACTTTATCTTTCCTACTCTCTTTAGACGCTCTCACTTCCACCTATCTCTCTTTCTCCCTCATGACCTCCATCTTTCTATGACTCTCTATTTATGCTCTCTTTATCTCTCCCTCTCAATATCTCTTCATTCTCTCCCTTTTGACCCCCCATTATCCCTAACTTCCTCTCTCTCGCTCTCCATACCTCTTTCACTCCCTTAATCGATCTCTCTCTCTTTTACACTCTCCTTTATTGTTCTCTCTTCTCTTTTTCCACTTACTCTTTTCTCACTCTTTTCCCCACTCCATCTCCTTTCTCGCTCACCTGATTCTATCCCAACCTCTCTCATTCTCTCTCCCTCCCTCCCTCTTCCTCCCTTTATTCCTCTCCAAATTCCTCTCCCTCCATTTCTCCCTCTCACACTGATCATTCTTCTGTTCTCCAGCTCTTTATACCACGTACCCTTACTCGATCTTCCCTTAATCTCTTCACTCTTACCCTTTCACTCTTTTCCTTTCTCTTTCTTCAACTCTCTTTAATCCCTCTCACTAGCTCCTTCAATCTCTCTTTCTCAGTCACTCTTTCCCTATCTCTCTCACTCTCTATTCCATCTCATTTTATCTCTGATTCAATCTCTCTTCTGTCTCTCTTTTAAAGCTCCCTTTATCCCTCGCTGCCTTTCTCTCGTCTCCCTCCCTCATACATTCCCTTCACCCCTCGCTTTCTCTTGCTCTCCTTATCTCCCTCACTCTTGCTCCCCCTCTCACTCGCTCACTCTCTCCCTCTCTCAAGCTCTCTTCCCTCACTCTGTCTACACTATTTCTCTCTCACACTTTCTCCCTTTCTCGCCCCTCTTCCTCTATCTTCAGCTTCACTCTCAATTCTACTCGCTCTTTTTCTCGCTTCATGTTTACTCTCTCTTTGATTGCTCGTTCTCCTCTCTCCTATTAATCTTTCCTCCCTCTCTCCCACTCTCCCCCTCTCTTTCTTCCTTCCCTCCCACTCTCTCTCTCCCTCTCTCGCTCTCTCTCCTTCTCTCTCTCTCCCTCTCTCCCTCTCTACCTCTCTCTCCCTTCCAACTCATCCCCCTCTCTCACTCAATAAATCTCATTCTCCACCCTGTTTCTCCTTCCTCTCACTTTATCGCTGTATCTTCCATTAGTCACTCTTCTCTTTAACCCTCTCTTCCTCTCTCACTCCTGCTCTCTTCAAGGTCTATAACTCCCTTCCTCTATCTCTATCTTTCTCAATCTACTCCTCACTCACATTATTCTCTATTTATTTCTTATCACTTTTTTTCCTCTATTTTTCTCACTTTTGCTCCCACGCACACACACGCTTGTTCTCCTTCAACACTCTCGCATTACTTTACTCACTATTCTCTCCAACCATCTCACACTCTCTTCCTCCATCCCTCTCTCTATTCACGATTAAAGTCTCTCACTCTATCGCCCACTCACTCTCACATTATATCTATATCCCCTCTACATCTCCTTCTCTCTATCTGACACTCAACTCTCTATCTTCCCTCAGTCTCTCTTCTCTATTATTTTCTCTCACCTGCTCTCCTTCTCTCACTCCCACTCACTCCTCAATCCCTTTTTCACTCTCTTTCTATCTCTATTTCATCTACCTTTATTCATTTCTTGATCTCTCTCTTGCTCTTTCTTCTTCTCCCTAATTTCTATCTCTTTACTCACCTTACTCCTCTCTCTCACTTCTGTTGTACTCACTAAGTCACTCTTTCTCCCTCACTCTCCTTTTCTCTATTGCTCTCTCTCATTCCCTCTCTCTTGCTCCCTCTTCTCTCGCTTTCTCTTCTCTATTTCTCTCTAACTCTTACTCTCACATTCTCTCTCTCATCATTTCTCTCGCATTCTCTCCCTTCTACTTCCCTTCCTACCACTCCCTTATCTAAATCTCCCTCCCTCCATCTCCCTCTCTCCCTCTCCATCTCCCTCTCTCTTTTCCTTCTGATGCATTCTCTTAATCTCCCTCCTTATCTCAATATTGCTCACTAACTTTTCGTTCTCTTCCTCTCTCAGTTCTTATCTATCTCTTAAATCCTTTTCTCTCTCTCCCTTTCTCACTCCCTCTCTCTCTCTCTTCAATCTCTCTCACTCTCTCCCTCTATCTCGCCCTCTCACTCTCTCCCATACTCTTATCATTTATCTCTCTCTTTCCCTCTCCCTAACTTACCCACTATGTTTCACACTCTATTATGTTTCTTTCTCTCACTCTAAGGCTCTCTTGCTCCCTTTTCTCTCTTTTCCCCTTCTCTCTCCCATTAAATCTCATTCTGTACCCCCTCTCTCCATCTCTCTCACTCTTCGCTCCATATTTTCCTTCACACTCTTTTCCTCTCTCACTCCTACTCTCTTCCATCCCTCTCACTCCCTCTGTCCATCTTTCTCTCCCTCACTAGCACTTCTCTATTTATGCTCTATCACTTTTTCTTTCTCTATTTCTTCTCTCTTCTTGCTCTCTTTGACAAACTCTCCCTTACTCTTGTTTATCACTCTCTTATCACTTTACTCGGTCTTTCTCTCTAACCTTCTCTCACTCTCTTCCTCCATCCCTCTCTCACTCTTTCATTAATTCAATATCTCGCTATATCTTTTTTCCTTCCATCTCTCCATATTTCTCTCAATATTTCCCTTTATCTTCTTCTTACTCACTATCTTTTGCTCTAGCTTCCCTAAGTCTCTCTTCTTTCTCGATTTTTACCTTACACCCCCTCTCCCTCACTCCCTTCGCTCACTCTTCAATCCCTATCTTGACTTCCTCTCTTGTTCTCTCTCTCTCTCTGTATTTCATCTCTCTTTATTATTTGTTTTCTTTTGTCCCCGCGCTGTCTTTCTCTTTCTCTTTCTATCTATCTCACACACTCTCTCTCTCATTTTCTCAATCACTCTCTCTCATCCCTCTCTTTTGCTCTCTTTTCTGTCACTTCCATTTTTCTCTATTTCTCTCTCACTCTCCCTCTCCCTCTCCCTCTCCCTTTCTCTCGCCCTTCTCTCATCCTTTCTCTCTCATTCTCTCCCTCTGCTACCCTCCCTCCCACGCTCTCTATCTCCCTCTCTCTCCTCACCCCCTCTCCATCTCCTTCTCTGCATTTAACTCATTCTCTTACTCTCCCTTCCTATCTCAATCCCTCCCTCCTTGCCTCTCTTTCTCTCTTTCCCCTATCTCTCTTCTCTCTCTCCACTTGCACTTAATCAGTCTCCCTCCTTCCCTCTCATGTTCTCCATCTCTCTCCCATTCCTCTCTTTTTCTCTCTTCTCTCACTTTCTCTTCTCCCTATTCTCTCTCACAGCCTCCCTCTATCTCTCTATCTCTTTCTTTTTATCGTGCTCTCCCTCACTCCCTCATCCTTTCTCTCCCCTCTCTCCATCCCACTTCTCACCCTCCCACTCTCTCTATCTCTATCTCTCTCCCTCTCTCTCTCACCCCTCTCCAAGCACTGTCCTCTTGCTCCCTATCTGCAGCTTGTTCAATATTTTTTCCTCTCTCGCTTCCCCTCTCTCCCTCTTATATCTTTCATGCTCTCTCTCTCTCTCTCTCTTCAATCTCTCTCTCCCTCTATCTCCCCAATTCATCCAATCTCCCTTACACTTTCCCTCTAACTCCCCTTCTCACTCTCTCCCTTATTCTTGTCCTTTCTGACTATGTCTCTTACTCTCTATTCTTTTTTTTTCTCGCTTTCTTGCTATCTATTGTTATCTTCTCACTCTCTTTACTCTTTCCCTCTTTCTCTCTCTTTCTCCCTCTATTTCTTTCTCACGATGTCTCTCACTCTCCATCATGTTTCTCTCTCTCTCGCTCGCTCGTTTCTCTCTCTTCCTCTCTTTTCACTGTCTTTATGTCCTAATATCCCTCACTCAGTCTCTCTCTACCTTCCTCCTGTCTCTATCTCTTCGGTTTCTCACCACTCCTCTCTCTTATTGTTTATTACTTCCCCTCCCTCCCTTATTTCAGTCTCTATTTTTCTCTCTTCCACACTCTTACCTCACTCTATTGGAATATCTGTTACTTTCTCTTTTTGTCTCGCTCCTTTCGTGGCTTCCTCACTCTCTTTAATTTTACTCTCACTCTTACTTTCAATCTCTTCTTTCTCTTTCTCTATTGCTCTCTCTTACCCTTTCTCTCATCCTCTCTCTCTTACTCCCTCACCGAGTCTCTCTCGCTCTCCCTCCCACTTTCGCTCCCTTCATCCCTCTCTCTCTCTCTCCTGCTCTCCTTATCTCCCTCTCTCTTACTCCCTCTGTCATCTCTCTTGCTCCCTTCCTCACTTTGTCCTTCTTTCTCTTGCTCTCTATCTCTCTCTTCTCTTCCTCCCTCCCTCACTCACACTTTCTCTCCATTCTCACCCTCCTACTATCTTTTCTTCTCTCTTGTTCCTCTCTCTCATTCGCTTTCTTATATCCTCTTCTCTCCCTCTGGATCTTTTCCTCTTTCTCGTAGATCTCATTCAGTCTTCACACTCTTGTTCTCTTTATCGCTTTCACTCTCTACCTCTATCATTCTCACTCCCTAAATATTGCCCTCTCAAGGTCTCTCGTATTTAGCTCAATCTTCTCTCCATCTATACACTCATACGCTCTCTCTCTCTCTCTCTCTCTCTCTCTAATCACTCTCACTCTCACCCTCTTAAGCTCCAAATTTCTTGCTATCTATTTCACTCTCTCATACTATCTTGTTCTTTCTCACTCAATCTCTCCTCTCTTTTCCCTGCTCTATCTTTTTCCTTTCACTCTCTATCCTCTTCTCTATTATTCTCTCTCCCTCTCTTTCTCTTTCTCACTATATGTTCTCTTTTTCTATCTTATCTCTCTTTTACACTCTCCTTTGTTGCTCTCTCTCCTCTTACACTTTCTCTCATTCTACCTCCACTCACTTTCTCCTTTCTCTTGCTTTCAACCCTACCACTCTCTTTCCTTGTCTTCTCTCCCTCCGTCCTTCCCCCTCTATCCCTCCTTATCTCCCTCTTTGTCTTCCTCTCTCTTGCTCCCTCTCTCACTCACTAATATCCTCTTCTTGTGCTCACCTTACACCTCACTGACTCACTCTTACTTGATCTTCCCACAATCTCTCTTCTCACTCTCTCTCACTTTATCTTTCATACTCTCTTTAAACGCTCTCACTTCCTCCTATCTCTCTTTCTCCCTCATGACCTCCATCTTTCTATGACTCTATATTTATGCCTCTTTATCTCTCCCTCTCTCACTTTTGACCCTCCCATTATCCCTCACTTCCTCTCTCTCGCTCTCCATACCTCTTTTGCTACCTTAATCTATCTCTCTTTTACACTCTTCTTTATTGGTCTCTAATCTCTTTTTCCTCTTACTTTTCTCTCACTCTATACCCCGCTCTCTCTTTTCTCGCTCACCTGATTCTATCTCAACCTCTCTCATTCTCTCTCTCTCCCTCCCTCCCTCTTCCTCCCTTTATCCCTCTCCAAATTCCTCTCCCTCCATTTCTCCCTCTCACTCTGATCATTCTCCTGTTCTCCCGCTCTTTATACCACGTAACCTTACTCGATCTTCCCTTAATCTCTTCACTCTCACCCTTTAACTCTTTCTTGAACTTTCTTTAATCTCTTTCACTAGCTCCTTCAATCTCTCTTTCTTAGTCACTCTTTCTCTATCTCTCTCACTCTCTATTCCATCTCATTTTATCTCCGATTCAATCTCTCTTTTAACACTCCATTTATCCCTCGCTGCCTTTCTCTAGTCTCCCTCCCTCTTTCACTCCCTTCACCCCTCGCTTTCTCTCGCTCTCCTTATCTCCCTCACTCTTGCTCCCCCTATCACTCGCTCACTCTCTCCCTCTCTCAAGCTCTCTTCCCTCACTCTGTCTACACTATTTCTCTCTCACACTTTCTCCCTTTCTCGCCCCTCTTCCTCTATCTTCAGTTTCACTCTCTCTTCTACTCGCTCTTTTTCTCGCTTCATGTTCGCTCTCTCTTTGATTGCTTGCTCTCCTCTATCATATTAATCTTTCCACGCTCTCTCCTCCCTCTCTTTCTTCCTTCCCTCCCACTCTCTCTCCCTCTCTCGCTCTCTCTCCTTCTCTCTCTCTCCCTCTCTTCCTCTTACCTCTCTCTCTCTTCCAACTCATCCCCCCTCTCTCCCACTAAATCTCATTCTCCACCCTGTTTCTCCTCCCTCTCACTTTATCTCTATATCATTCATCAGTCACTCTTCTCTCTCACCCTCTCTTCCTTTCTCACTCCTGCTCTCTTCAAGTTCTATAACTCCCTCTATCTCTATCTTTCTCACTCTCCTCCTCTCTCACACTTTTCTCTATTTATGCCTTATGAATTTTTCTTCCTCTATTTTTCTCTCTTTCGCTCCCATGCACACACACTCTTGTTCTCCTTCAACACTCTCTTATCACTTTAATCACTATTCTCTCCAACCATCTCACACTCTCTTCCTCCCTCCCTTTCTCCCTCTCTCCCTCTATCATTATTACAGTCTCTCACTCTATCGCCCACTCACTCTCCCATTATATCTATATCCCCTCTACATCTCCCTCTCTCTACCTCACACTCAACTCTCTATTTACCCTCAGTATCTCTTATCTCCTATTTTCTATCTCACCCACTCTCCTTCTCTCCCTCCCACTCACTCTTCAATCCATTTTTGGCTCTCTTTCTATCTCTAATTCATCTATCTTTATTGATTTCTTGATCTCTCTTTTGCTCTTTCTTCTATGGCCCTAATTTCTCTCACTTTATTCACCTTACTCCTCTCTCTCACTTCTGTTGTACTCACTAAGTCACTCCTTCTCCCTCACTCTCCTTTCTCTATTGCTCTCTCTCATTCCCTCTCCCTTGCTCCCTCTTCTCTCACTTTCTCTTTTATCTATTTCTCTCTCACTCTTCCTCTTACATTCTCTCTCATCATTTCTCTATCATTCTCTCCCTTCTACTTTCCTCCCTCCCACTCCCCCTATGTCAATCTCTCTCCCTCCATCTCCCTCTCTCCCTCTCCATCTCCCTCTCTCTTTTCCTTCTGACGCATTCTCTTAATCTCTCTCCTTATGTCAATATTGCTCACTAACTTTTTCGTTCTCTTCCTCTCTCAATTCTTATCTATCTCTTAAATCCTTTTCTCTCTCTCCCATTCTCACTCCCTCTCTCTCACTTCAATCTCTCTCACTCTCTCCCTCTATCTCGCTTTCTCACTCTCTCCATACTCTTATCATTTATCTCTCTCTTTCTCGCTCTCTGTCTTACCCAATATGTTCCACACTATTATGTTTATTTCTCTCACTCTAAGGCTCTCTCTTGCTCCCTTTTCTCTCTTTTCCTTCTTTCTCTCCAACTAAATCTCATTCTGTACCCCCTCTCTCCATCTCTCTCACTCTTCCCTCCATATTTTCCTTCACTCTCT
Source organism: Papilionanthe hookeriana x Papilionanthe teres (assembly GCA_022702705.1). Taxonomy (NCBI): domain Eukaryota; kingdom Viridiplantae; phylum Streptophyta; class Magnoliopsida; order Asparagales; family Orchidaceae; genus Papilionanthe; species Papilionanthe hookeriana x Papilionanthe teres. The sequence goes on from JAKZJZ010000185.1 coordinate 7,989, forward strand.
TTTCCTCTCTCACTCCCACTCTCTTCCATCCCTTTCACTTCCTCCATCCATCTCTCTGTTCCTCACTAGCTCTTTTCTCTATTTATGCTTTATCACTTTTTCTTTCTTTATTGCTCTCTTCTTGCTCTCTTTGACAAACTCTCCCTTGCTCTTGTTTATCACTCTTATCACTTTACTCAGTCTTTCTTTCTAACTATCTCTCACTCTCTTCCTCCATCCCTCTCTCACTCTTTCATTAATTCAATATCTCACTGTGTCTTTTCTCCCTCCATCACTCTCCATATTTCTCTCAATATCTCCCTTTTTCTTCCTCTCACTCACTATCTTTTGCTCTAGCTTCCCTGAGTTTCTCTTCTCTCTCGATTTTTGCCTTGCACCTCCTGCCCCATTCTTCAATCCCTATCTTAACTTCCTCTCATGCTCTCTCTCTCTCTCTCTCGCACTATGTAATTCATTTCTCTTTGTATTTGTCTCTTTTGCCCCCTCGTTCTCTCTCTCTCACTTCCACTTTTCTCTATTTCTCTTTCACTCTCCCTCTCCCTTTCTCTCGCTCTCTCTCTCATCCTTTCTCTCTCATTCTCTCCCTCTGCTACCCTCCCTCCCACACTCTCTATCTCATTGTCTCTCCCTCTCTCTCTCCATCCCCTCTCCATCTCCTCTGCATTTAATTCATTCTCTTACTCTCCCTTCCTATTTCAATCCCTCCCTCCTTTCCTCTCTTTCTCTCTTTTCCCTATCTCTCTTCTCTCTCTCTCCTCTTGCACTTAATCAATCTCCCTCCTTCCCTCTCATGTTCTCCATCGCTCTCTCCCATTCCTCTCTTTTTCTCTCTTCTCTCACTTTCTCTTCTCTCTATTCTCTCTCACAGACTCCCTCTATCTCTCTATCTCCATCTTTTTACCATGCTCTCCATCACTCTCTCTATTCCTTTCTTTTTATCCCTCTTCTCTATATCTCTCTCACTCCCTCATCCTTTCTCTCCCCTCTCTCCATTCCACTCTCACCCTCCCACTCTCTCTATCTCAATCTCTCTCCTCTCTCTCACCCCTCTCCACGCACTGTCCTCTTGCTCCCTATCTCCATCTTGCTCAATATTGTTTCCTCTCTCGTTTCCCCTCTCTCCCTCTTAAATCTTTCATGCTCTCTCTCTCTCACTCTCTTCAATCTCTCTCTCCCTCTATCAACCTAGTTCTCCCACTCTCCCTTACGGTTGCCCTGTAACTCCCCCTTTCTCACTCTCTCCCTTATTCTTGCCCTTTCTTACTATGTCTCTTACTCTCTACTCTTTTTTTTGTCTCACTTTCTTGCTATCTCTTGCTATCATCTCACTTTCTTTACTCTTTCCCTCTAGCTCTCACTTTCTCCCTCTCCTTCTTTCTCACTATGTCTCTCACTCTCCATCATATTTCTCTCTCTCTTCCTCTCTTTTCTCTCTCTTTTTCTCCTCATATCCATCACTCAATCTCTCTCTACCTTCCTCCTTTCTCTATCTCTTTGCTTTCTTACCCACTCCTCTCTCTTATTATTTGTTACTTCCCCTCCCTCCCTTATTTCCGTCTCTATTTCTCTCTCTTTCCCTCTCTTACCTCACTCTCTATTCCTTCTTTGTTACTTTCTCTTTTTTCTCGCTCCTTTCGTGGTTCCCTCATTCTCTTTAATTTTACTCTCACTTTTACTCTCAATCCCTTCTCTCTCTTTCTCTATTGCTCTCTCTCACCCTTTCTCTCACCTTCTCTCTCTTGCTCCCTCACTGAGTCTCTCTCGCTCTCCCTCCCACTTTCACTCCCTTCATCCCTCTCTCTCTCCTGCTCCCCTTATCTCCCTCTCTCTTACTCCCTCTGTCGCTCGCTCGCTCTTTCCCTCTCTCTCACTCACTCTTTCCTTACTCTCTTTTTTCTCTTTTTCTCTCTCGCACTCTCTCCCTTTCTAGCTTATCTTCCTCTCTCTTGGGTTTCACTCTCACTATTACTCCCTCATTTCTCTCTCTTTCTCACTCCATGTTCACTCTCTCTCTTACTCTCTCTTCTATTGCTCTCTCTCCTCGCTCTCCTCTCAACCTTTCTCTCACTCTCTCCAAAAATTTCATGTTTCATTCCCTACCTCCCACTCTCTCCCTTCCTCACTCTTATTTCTCTGTCTCACGCACTTTGCCCCTCTCTCCCTCTCACTCTCTTCTAGTTCACACCCTTTCTCTCCCAGTAAGCCTCATTCTCTACCCATCTCTCCATCTCTCTCACTCTATCTCTATTTCTTCCTTCACTCTCTCTTCCTCTCTCATTCCCACTCTCTTCCATTCCTCTGACTCGCTTCGTTAAACTCTCTCATTCTCACTCTCGCCCTCTCTGCTCCTTTTCTCTGTTTATGCTTTAACACTATTTTTTCTCTATTTCTCTCTCTCTTTCTCTCTCATACTCTCTCTATTGCTCTCTTTCATCACTCTCTTATCAGTTTACTCACTCTTTCTCACCAACCATCTATTGTTCTCTTCCTCCCTCCCACTCTCCCTCTTTCATTTATTCATTGTCTCTCTCTAGCCCTCCTCCTCTCTCCATATTTCACACTATGTTTCCCTCTCTGCCTTTCACTCAATATCATTTGCTCTATCTTCCCAGAATCTCTTTTCTCTCTTTATTTCTGCCTTACACTCTCTCCCTCCTGCTCTCTCTTCAATCACTCCCTCCCAAACTCTCTCTCTCTGTCTCACTCCCTCCCAAACTCTCTCACTCTCTCTCTATCTCACTCCCTCCCTCCCAAACCCTCTCTCTATTTCTATATCTATCGTTATATGTTGCCCCCTTTCCCTTACCCTCCCTCCCAAACCCTCTCTCTCACTCTCTTCCCCAACTTTCTTTCTTCAGCTCCACTTTCACTCTTACTCCCTCACTTTATCTCATTCACAATCTCTACTCTCTCTTCCTCTTTCTATTGTTATCTCACTCTCACTCTCTATTCTCTCTTACCTTCTCCTTACTCCCTTACTCTTTCTTTTCTCTCTATTTTTGTCTTTATTTCTTGATCCCTTCTCCCTTTATTCAATTTAAATTTCACTCTTACTCCCTCTCTCCCTTTCTCACTCTCTATTCTCTCTCTCATTTCCTCTCTATCTTACTCTCTTATGTTACTCTATTCTCCTCTCCCCTTACTCTTTCTCTGTCTATCTCATGCTCTATCTCACTCTCCCTTTTTCGCGCTCTCTCTCCCTCCCACTATCTCTCACGCTCTCTTCTCTCCCTATGTCTATCTTTCTCACACACAAGAACTCTCTCTTTCTCTACCTTTTTCCCTCCCCGCTCTCCCTCTCTCCATCTCCCCATCAATCCCTCCTCTCTCTCTCACTCATTCGCTTCTTTGCCTTCCATCTCGCACACATTTTTACACATTTTTCTCTCACTCTTTCCTACTATATATTTTATTCCTCTCCCTTCTTTGAATTTTCTCTACCTCTATCCTCCACTCTCTCATTCTCTCATACTTTTTTCTTGCTCTCTCGCTCTTTCATTCTCGCGCTCCTCTATGTGTCTGTTATGTCACTCTCTTCTCTCACTTTGTCATTCGCTCTTTCTCACTCCATCTCTCGATCCCTCTCTCACTCTATCTCTCTTTCCTCACGCCTCACTTTTGCTCTCTATTTCTCACTCATTTTACTAACACTCTTTCCATTCTCTCTCTATCTATCTTTATCTCTATCTCTATATCTCTTGTCCCTCTCTTCTTTCTCCCTTTAACTTTCTCTCCCACTTTGCCTCTATCTCCCTCTATCTACCTCTCATTCCATCTCCCTCTCCCTCCGTCCCTCATCTCTTTTTCTCTCTCGCTCTCACCCTCTACCTTTAACCATCTCACTCTCCACCTCCTGTTCTCATACTTTCCCTCACTCTCTCTTCTTAACATGTTCTCACTTACACTCCCTCGCTTTATCTCTCTCTTCCTTTATACATATCCTCTCACACTTTCTCTCCCTCTATCCACCACATCTCTCTCTCCCACTCTCACTCTCTCCCTTGCTCCCCCTCTCTCTCTCTCTATTTCACCTTCATTATTGCATTGTTGCTTAATCCCTCCCTCTCTCACTCTTATGTCGCTCTTTCTTTTCTGTCATTACTCAACTCTTTTTCTTCTTCTATCTCTCTCTCTCTCTCCCTCCCTCCCTCTCTCCCTCTCTTTCAATCCTTCTCCTCACCCTTTTCTCCAAATCTCTCTCTAATTATTTCTTAATTTTCTCTCACACTTCACTCTCTCCCTCACTCCCTTCCTCCCTCTTCCCTCTCTCTTTATCTTCATATCTCTCACTCTCTATCTATTTCTCATTCTTCTGCTCCCTTTCTTGCTCTCTTGCTCTTTCTTTCTTCACTCTCTCTCTTCTCTCTCACTCCCTCTCTTTAATTACTCTCTCTTACTCACTCTCTGTTCTCTCTCTTGATCTTACTCTCTCTCCTCTCACTCTTTTGCTCTCTATCTTGCACACACTCTCTCCTCTCTTACTTCCTTCCCCATCCCTCGCCCTACCTCCCCCTTCTCTCTCACTCACTCTATCTTCCACTCTTTCAAAACTCGCTCCCTCTACCTCCCACTCTCCCTTACCATCTCTCTCTAGCTCTCTATTTGCTCTCTCTTTCCTGATCTCTCTTTAAACCCTTCATTACCTTCTTATTTCTCTCTTTCTCACTCACTTTCTCCCTCTCATTCTCTATTCCATCTCTTTTTATCTCTCTTGCTCTCTCTTTCTCACTCCCAAAATCTTACCCTCTTTAGATCTCCCTCATGTAGTGCAATCTTTTCTCTCCGTCTCACACACTCATACATGCTCTCACTCTCTCTCAATCTCTCTCCCTCTCACCCTCATTAGCTTCGTTTCTTATCTATCTCTTTGTTTTCATTTTATTTTTCTCTCTCACTCTTTTTATCCCTTCTCTATTATATTCTCCTACTCTCTCTTTCTATTCTCTTTTTATAACTTATACTCTCTTCTACACACTCCTTTGTTGCTCTCTCTTATTTCATTTCTCTTACATTTTTTCACTCCATCCCCCACTTCCTCTCTCCTCTCTCTCTTGCTTCTATCCCTCCCTCTCTCATCTTATCTCTTCTCTTCCTCTCTCCCTCTCCCTGCCATTATCCCTCTCCATCTCGTTCTCTCTCTCAACAATCTTCTATTCTCCCTCACCTTTCACTCCTCACTCACTTACTCGATCTTCTCTCAGTCTGTCTTCTCAGTCACTGTCCCATCCACTCTCTCTTCCTTTCTCTTTCCTGCTCTCTCTTTAAACCCTCTCAATACCTCCTTCTATATCTCTTTCTTACACACACTCACCTTTCTCTCTCACTCTCTATTCCACCTCTTTTCATCTCTCTCGCCCTCTCTTCTGTCTCTCTTTTCACACTCAGTTTAACCCTCACCGCCACTCTCTCGCTCTGCCTCCCTCTTTCACTCCCTTCATCCCTCTCTTTCTCCTGCTCTCCTTATCTCCCTAACTCTTGCTCCCTCTCTCGCTCGCTCACCCTCTCCCACTCTCCTGCACTCTCTTCCCTCACCCTCTCTTCTCTCCATTTCTCTCTCACACACTCCCCTTCTCATTCCCTCTAGCTTTCTCTTCAGTTTCACTCTCACACATACTCCTTCATTCCCTCTCTCATTCTCGCTCCATGTTCACTCTCTTCTCTTACTCTCTCTTCTACTGCGCCCTCTCCTCTCTCTCCTATCAATCTTTCTCTCGTACTCTCCCCCTCTCCATTCATTCCTTCCCTCCCTCGCTCTCCCTCTCTTGCTCTCTCTTTCTCTCTCACACACACTCTCTCCCTCTCTCCCTCTCTCCCTCTCTCCCTCTCTCTTTCTCTCACACACACAATCTCTCCCTCTCTCCCTCTCAATCTCTTCCAATTCAACCCCTCACTCTCCCATGAACTCTCATTCTGTACCCCCTCTCTCCATCTCTCTCACTCTCTCTCTCCATATCTTCCTTCACTCTCTCTTCCTCTCTCACTCCCACTCTCTTCCATCCCGCTCACTCCCTCTGCCCATCTCTCTCTTCCTCACTCACTCTTTTCTCTATTTATGCTTTATTACTTATACTTTTCTATTGCTTTATTCTTTCTCTCTTTGACGCACTATCTCTTGCTTTCTTTTATTACTTATCACTTTACTCATTGATTCTCTCTAACCATCTCTCACCCTCTTCCTCCCACCCTCCCACGCTCTTTTATTAATTCAATCTTTCGCTCTGTCTTTTCTCCCTCCCTCTCTCTCCAATATCCCTAAATATCTTCCTCTATTTACCTCACTCACTATCTTTTGCTCTATCTTCCCTGAGTCTCTCTTCTCTCTCGATTTCGGGCTTAACATCTCTCCCTGTCTCACGTCGCTCACTCATCAATCACTATCATAACTCCCTCTCTTGCTCTCTCTCTCTCACTCTCTATTTCATCACTCTTTGTTATTTGCATGCTCACTTTTTGCCCCCTCACTGTCTCTCTCCCTTGCACTTTCTTCTATCACTTTCTCTTACTCACTCTTTCTCTCCCTCTATCTATCACACTCTCTCTCACTCTCCCTTCCTCACACATTGTCTCTCAATTGCTCTCACATCTTGCTCTCTCTCCTCATATCCATGTCATTATTTATTATTTTTCTCATACATCGCTCCTTCCTCCTTGATACCTCCTTCTTTCAATCCATCCCTTCTTATCTTTCTTCCTCTCTCTCCTCTTGCACTCACTTGTTCACTCCCTCTTTCTCCCTCTCTTTTTCTCTATCTCTCTCTCATTCCCTCTCTTGCTCTCTTTTCTCTAAATTTCACTTTTCTCTATTTCTCTCTCTCTTTTCTCTCCCTTTCTCTCACCCTCTCTCTCATCCATTCACTCATTCTCTCCCTCCGCTACCCTCTCTCACATGCTCTCTATCTCAATCTCTCTCCCTCTCTCCCTCACTCTCCCTCCATCTCCCTCTCTCCTTCTCTCCTTTTAACTCGTTTTCTTACTCTCCCTCCCTATCTCAATCCCTCCCTCCTTTCTGCTCTTTCTCCCTTTCCCCCATCTCTCTTCTCTCTCTCTCCTCTTGCACTTAATCAATCCTCTTCCTCTCATTCCCATTGCTCTCTCCCATTTCTCTCTCTTGCTCTCTTCTCTCACTTTCTTTTCTCTCTTTTTCTCTCACAGCCTCCCTCTATCTCTCTATCTCTTTCTTTTACCACTCATTCTCTCTCTCTATTTCTTTCTTTTTACCCCTCTCTTCTCTTTATATCTCTCTCAATCTCCCTCATCTCCTCTTGCACTCACTTGTTCACTCCCTCTTTCTCCCTCTCTTTTTCTCTATCTCTCTCTCATTCCCTCTCTTGCTCTCTTTTCTCTAAATTTCACTTTTCTCTATTTCTCTCTCTTTTCTCTCCCTTTCTCTCACACTCTCTCTCATCCTTTCACTCATTCTCTCCCTCCGCTACCCTCTCTCCCACGTCCTCACTCTCTCTCCATCTCCCTCTCTCCTTCTCTCCTCTTAACTCGTTCTCTTACTCTCCCTCCCTATCTCAATCCCTCCCTCCTTTCCGCTCTTTCTCCCTTTCCCCCAATCTCTCTTCTTTCTCTCTCTCCTCTTGCACTTAATCAATCTCCCTCCTTCCCTCTCATTCTCCCCATTGCTCTTTCCCATTTCTCTCTCTTGCTCTCTTCTCTCACTTTCTTTTCTCTCTTTTTCTCTCTCACAGCCTCCCTCTATCTCTCTATCTCTTTCTTTTTATCACTCATGCTCTCCCTCTCTCTCTCTATTTTTTCTTTTTACCCTTCTCTTCTCTCTATATCTCTCTCAATCTCCCTCATCCTTTCTCTCTCCTCTCTCCATCCCACTTCTCATTGTTCCACTCTCTCTATCTCAATCTGTCTCCCTCTCTCCATCCCACTTCTCACCCTCCCACTCTCTATCTCAATCTCTCTCCCACTCTCTCTCCCCCTCTCCACACACTAAACTTTTGCTCCCTACCTCCATTTTGCTCAATATTGTTTCCTCTCTTGCTTCCCCTCTGTCCCTCTTAAATCTTTCATGCCCTCTCTCTCTCTCTCACTCTCTTCAATCATTCACTCTCTCCTTCTTTATCACTCTCTCCATTTTTTACTGTCTCTCACTTTCTATTCTTTTTCTCTCTCTCTCTCTCTCTCTCTCTCTTTTAGCTATCACTTGCTATCTTCAATCTCTTTACTCTTTCCTCTATCTCTCTTTTTCTCCCTCTATTTCTTTCTCACTATGTCTCTCACTTTCATCATGTTTCTCTCTCTCGCTCATTGCTCACTCTTCCTCATTTTTCTCTCTGTCTCCCTATATTCATCACTAAATTTCTCTCTACTTCCTCTCCCTCCCTTATCTTGCTTTCTATTTCGGTGTCTTTCCCTCTCTCACCTCACTCTTTATTCTTCCTCTATTTCTTTCTCTTTTTGTCTCTCTCCCTTCTTGGCTCCGTCACTCTCTTTAATTTCACTCTCAACTTACTTTAAATCTTCTCTCTCTCTTTCTCTATGCTCTCTCTCACCCTTTTCTCTCCCTCTCTCTCTCTTGCTCCATCTATCATTCTCTTTTGCTCCCTTTCTCTTACTCTCTCGGCCCCCATTCTCTTTCTTCTACTTGACTCTCACTCTTACTCCATCTCTTTATTTTTCACAATCTCTATTCTCTCTTCATATTTCTATCATCATCTTGCTCTCACTCTCTATTCTCTCTCACCTTCTCTCTTATTCTTCTCACTCTTTCTCTTCTTCTCCCCACACTCTCTCTTTCTCTATTTATCTCACTTCCCTCCCTTCCCCCTCTCTCTCAAGCTCTCTCCACTTACCCTCCCCGTTCTCCCTCTTTCTTTTCTCACTCTTCATCACTCTCTCTAATTCTCTCTCATTCCCTTATTCTCCCTCTTGCTCATTCTCTTTCTATATCTTCCCTCACTCTCCTTCTCTCCCTTTATCTCTCTCACTCTCTTTTCCTCATTTGCTCCCTTCCTCTCTCTTTTTCACTATTTATTTGCTTTCTCTTTCTCTATTATTGCTCACTATTCTAAAAATCTTTCTCTTCTATTTCTATCTCTCCTCTCTATTTGTCCCTTTCTCTTGTATTCCCACTTTCTTACACACAATCTCTCCCTTTCTCTCTCAATTTAGACATTGAAAGGAATAGAAGCAATAGAAAGGAAGTGGGGGATGGAGGGAGAGAAAGAGTTAGGGAGACAATGGGATATAGGGAGAGCTGGAGAGAGGGAGGGATAAAGTGAGAGAAAGAGATAGAATAAAGGGCAACGTAAAAGACCAAAAAACTGAGAAAGAGAGATTTAATAGAGAGTATAAGAGAGCACATGAGTGGTCGAGAGAAAGAAATAGAGAGATAAAGGGAGTTTGTGAGAAAGATTGAAGAGGGAGACATGGCGAGAGTGGGAGAGATAGTGTGAGAGGGAAATAAAGAGTGATGGAAGCTAGAGCAAGAGGAGTGAGCGAGAATGGGAGAGAGAGGGAGAGCAAAAGAATGGATGATAAAGAGTGAGAGAGGTGTTATAAATGGAGAGAAGGAGAAGGAAGGGGGAGAGAGGGAGAGAAGTGTGTGAGTGCGAGATAGAGGAAAGCGTAAGTGAGAGTGGGAGGGAGGGAGGGAGGGGAGAGAGAGGAGAGAGAGTGAGAGGATGGACAAAGAGAAATAGTTAGAGAACATGGAGCAACAGGACAGGGTGTAAGTGAGAGAGAGATAACAAAGAGTGAGAAAGAGATAACAAAGAGTGAGAAAGAGAGAAGAAGGGAGTGAGCTAAGTTGAAATGAGGGAAGGAGTGACAGACGGAGAGAAGAGAGTGATAGAAAGAGGGAGACAGTGATAGAAAGGTAGAGTGGGGTGGAGAGATTGAGAGAGAGACAAACAAAAGAGGGTGCAAAAGAGAGTAAGAGTGAGAGTGAAATTTACTAGAGAGAGGAGAGAGAAAGGAAGAGAGAAGAAATATTGAGAGGAGCAATAAAGTGAGAGGAAGTGAAAGAAAGCAAGAGAGGGAGCAAAAGAGAATGTTTGTGGGTGATAGTGAGTAAAAATATCAGAGACAAGAGACCATCATAATAAAATTAATAGATGAGACAACAAATAGGAGAGGAATATAACAAGTGAGAGGGTGGGTGAAAAATAAATAGCGTGACATAGATATTTTGAGAGAGAGAGAATATAAATACGTATAGATTATGAGAAAGGTCTAGAAAGGAAGAGCGAGAGGGAGGGAGGGAGTGAGAAGGAGATAGTGTGGGAGAGGGAGTGAGAGAGAGAAAGGAGAAAGAGAAAGAGGAGAGAGGGAGGAAGAAAAGCAAGAAGAAAATGTAGAGCAAGGGAAGAGACAAAGATAGAGCAGAAAGAGAACTAAAGAGATTGATAGAGAGAGAAGTGAGAGAAGGTATGAGGTTGAAAGAACAGTTGGGAGGACGCCATGGAGAGCAAGGGAATAAAGAGAAAGATAGAGAGTGAGAAAGAGGGGGGGAGAAAGCATGGCAAAGAGAGAGGAAGGGAGGGAGAGGGGGCTGGGTAAAAGTGGGAGAGGGAGAAAGAAAAAGGGGGGAGTTAGAATGTGTTCGTGAGAGAGAGAGAGAGATAGTAGCAAGGAAAAAAGGTGAGAGGGGAAGCGAGAGAGAGAAAGTGAGTTAGTGGAAGTTAGGGGAGTGAGGGAGAGAGAGTGACGAAGAGAGAGAGTATTAAAGAGAGAAAGGGAGTGAGGAAGAGAAAGCGGAAGACAAAATCAAGAGTGTGAAAGAGATAAAGAGAGGGAGTAGGTCCCTCTATATCTCTATTGCTTTCTCTTTACAACCCATGCTCTCTCTCACACTCTTTATTGTATCTCTCTCTCACGCTAACTTCTATTCTCTCTCTTTCTTTCACTCTATCCCTCACACACTCTCTCTTCCTCTCTCCCTACTTCTCTCTCTCTTTCAATCCCACTCTTAGCTCTCTCTATCTTTCTCTCTCTCTACTCTTCGCTTTCATTATTTCTCACCTTCTCTCAAATATATCTTCCTTTCTCCCCCCTCTCTTTCACTACCTCCCTCGCCCTCTCCATGTCTCTATATATTTCACTCTCTTTACCTTATTCTCACTCTCTCCCTCTTTGTTTAGACATCTTTCTTTAACACTCCCTTGTTCACTCTCTTACTCTTTATTCTCTAAGTCCCTCTCTCCCTCCATCTCCCTCCATATCACCCTCTATATCTCCCACTCTCTACTTCTCACTCATTATATTTTGATCTGTCTTCCACGAGTCTCTCTTTTCTCTCTATTTCTTGCTTTCCCTCTCTCCATCTATCCCTCCCACTACCTCTTCAGTCCCTTTCTTCACTTCCTCTTGCTCTCTCTTTCAATCTCTATGTCATCTCTTTTTGTTGTTTCTTTGCTCTCATTTGCCCCCTCTCTATCCTTCTCTTGCTCATAATTCTATCTCCCTCTCTTCTCTCTCTTTAATCACTTTTTCTCTTCTTTAATCTCTCACTCCCCCTCCCTTACACACTCTCTTTTCATTGCTCTCACATCATGCTCTCTCCCCTTATATCCATCTCATTATTTATTATTTTTGCTCATACATCTCTCTTACCTCCTTGATTCCTCCCTTTTTCAATCCCTACTTCCCTCTCTTTATGCCTCCCTCCCTATCTAACTCCTCTCTCCCTCTCCCCCCTCGTTTTCTCTATCTCTCTCTTCTCTCACACTTTTCTCTACTCGCTCATTCTCTCCCTCTCTCATGTTATCTCTTCCCTCACCCTCTCACACTCTCTATTCTCTCACACTTTCTTCTCTCTATTATCTCTCACACTCTTTGCATTTTTCCCTCCCTCATTCTCTCTCTTCAGTTTCACTCTCACTCTCACTCCCTCTCTCCCTCACTCTTTCTAGCTCTATGTTCGTACTCTCTCACTCACTCTGACTTATGTTGCTCTCTCTTCTCTCTCTTCAATCTTTCTCTTCCTCTCTCCTCTGTCACTTGCTTCCTTCCCCCATCTCTCTCTCACCCTCTATCTATCTCTCCTTATCTCTCTCAAATGCACTATAACTCTCCCCCCTCTTACATTCTTTTGCTCTCCCTCTATACAATCTCATTCTCTACGCCTCCTTCCCTTTCGCTCACTCTCTCAATATCTTCCCTCATTCTATCTCTCCTCTCTCTCATACACTCTCTATTCCCACACACTCTCTTCTCTCTGTTGTCTCTCACACTCTCTCCTTTCTCACTCCCTCTTTTTCTCTTTTCAATTTCACTCTCACTTTTACTCCCTCTCTCCCTCATTATTCTGACTCTATTTTCTCCTTACCCTCTCTCCATCTCTCCCTCCCACTCTCTCTTCCATCCCTTTCACTCTTTATTTCATCTCTCTTTGTTATTTCTTTGCTCTCAATTGCCCCTCTCTATCTCTCTCTTGCTCATAATTCTATTTCCCTCTCTTCTGTCTCTTTACTCAGCCTTTCTCTTCCTCTATCTCTCACTCCCCCTCCCTCACACACTCTCTCAAATTCTCTCACATCTTGCTCTCTCCCCTTATATCCATTTCATTATTTATTATTTTGCTCATATATCTCTCTCACCTCCTTGATCCATCTCTCCTTCATTCCCTCCTTCCCTCTATTTATGCCTCCCTCTTTATCTAACTCTTCTCTTCCTCTACTCTTGCACTCACTCATTCAGTCCCTCTCCCCTCGTTTTCTCTCTCATTCCCTCTATTTTGCTTTCTCTTCTCTCACTTAGACTTTTCTCTACTCGCTCGCTCTCTCCCTTTCTCACGTTACCTCTCCCCTCACTCTCTCTTCACTCTATTTCTCTCTCACACTCTCTCCTTTCTCACTCCCTCTTCCTGTCTCTTCACTCTTACTCTCTCACTTTCTCTCTCTTTCTCAATCCATTTTCACTCGTCACTTTCTCTTCGGTTGCTCGCTCTACACTCTCCCTCCCTCATACACTCACACTTAGTTTCTCTCACATATTGCTCTTTCTTAACAAATCCATCTCATTGTTTCTTATTTTATCTCATGGATCTCTCTTTCCTCGATCTCACCCTTTTTCAATCCCCACATCCCTCTCTTTCTCGATCTCTCCATACTTCACTCTTCTCTCTTGCTCCTATTGAACTCACTCATTGAATCCCTCTCCCTCCCTCTCATTTTCTCTATTGCTCTCTCTCACTCCCTCTCTCTTGCTCTCTCCTCTCACTTTTTCTTTTCTTTATTTCTCTCTCACCTTCCTGTCTCATTCTCTCACTCTCTCTCATCCTTTCTCCCTTATTCTCCCGCCTGCCACATCCATCCCTCCCACTCTCTATGTCAATCTCTCTCCCTCTCCATCTCCTCTCTCCTTTCCTTCTCACTCGTTCTCTTAATCTCCCTCCTTATCTCAATCTTGCTTGCTATCTTTTGCTCTCCCTTCCTCTCTCGCTTCCTATTTCTCTCTTAAATCTTTATTTCTCTCCCCTCTCTCACTCCCTATCTCGATTCGGTCTCTCTAACTCTCTCTCCATTTATCTCCCCAGTTCTCTTTCTTGCTCACTATCTCTCTCTTTCTCTTTCTTTCTTACTCACTCTTTATCTTATATATCCATCACTCTCTCTCCCTTCCTCTCATTCTCTCTCTTCTCTCTCTTCTTTCTCCCATCCCGCTCTTTTCTTTGATTGCTTAATACTTTATCTCCCTCCCTCCTACCCTTCCTCCCTCCTTTTTTGCTCTCTTTGCCTCTCTGGCTCCTTTTCTCTTGCCATCTCTTGCCTCGCTCTATATTCTTTTTCTACTTCTCTCTCACTTTATCTCCCCTCCTCACCCCCTCACCCTTTTTAATTTCACTCTCACTCTTACTCATCAATCGCTTCATCTCTCTTTCTCACGCTCTCTCCCACTTTCCCTTTTTGGTTGTCCCTCACTCTCCATTTTTTATCACTCTCTTTCTCCCATTTTCTTATTCTCCCTCCACTTTCTCTTGCTCACTCTCTTTCTCTCTCATACTCCCTTCCTCTCTCATTCTCACTATTTATTCTCTCCCTTTCTCTTTTTTTGCTTACACTTCTCAAATTCTTTCTCTAATGTTTCTCTCTCTCTCTCACACACACACACACAATCTCTTTCTTTGCTTAATCGTTCTCTCCTACTATCCCTCACATGTACTGTCTCTCTTGTTCCAGCTATTATCCTTCTCATATCCTCTGTCTTCTATCTCATTAATTTTCACACTTCTCTCTCTCTCTCTCACCCTCTCTCCTTCGCTTTCTCTGCCTCCTCTATCTCTCACTCTCTTTTCATGACTCTTGTTCCCACTCTTTTGCTCTCTATCTATATATCTCTCTTGCTCCTTTCCTAACTTTCTCCTTCATTCTCATGCTCTCTATCTCTCTCTTCACTTCCTCCCTTCCTAACTCACACTTTTTCTCCATTTTCACCCTCCTAATATATTTTCTTCTCCTTTGTCCCTCTCTCTCATTCCCTTTCTTATATCCTCTTCTTTCCCTCACTCTCTTTTCCTCTATTTCTCTAGATCTCATTCACTCTCTCCCACTCTTGTTCTCTTTTTCGCTCTCACTCTCTTCCTCTATCATTCTCACTTCCTAATTATTACCCTCTCTAGGTCTCTGTATGTTGCTCGCTCTTCTCTCCATCTCATACACTCATACGCTCTCTCACTTTCTCAATCTCTCTCGCTCACCCTCTTTAGCACCATTTCTTGCTCTCTATCTCACTCTCTCTTACTATCTTGTTCTTTCTCGCTCAATATCTCCTCTCTTTCCCTTTCTTCATCTTTCTCCCTTCACTCTCTATCCTCTTCTCTACTATTCTCTCTCACTATCATTCTATTTCGCACTATCATTTCTCCATTTCTATCTTATACTCTCTTTTACACTCTCATTTGTTGCTCCATTTCCTCTCTTTGTTCTTCCACTTTCTCTCATTCTACCTCCACTCCCTCTCTCCTTTCTCTTACTTTCAACCCTACCACTCACTTTCCCTTAATAGAAGTAAGAGAATGGAAGATTGAAAAATAGAGAGGGATGGAGTGAGAGAGATTAAAGAGAAGAGTGACTGAGGTAGAGAGAGTGAGGGAAGTAGAGTGAGAAAAAAAGTGAAGGAAGATAGAGGAAGAGATAGTGAGCTAAAAGACTAGAGGGAGGGAGAATAAAAAAATGAGTGAGAGAGAAAGAAAGTGAGCGCGAGGAAGGGAGGGAGGGAGGGAGTGATTGAGTGGGAGGGAGGTAGGAATGAAAGAGAGAGAGATGCAGTGGAGGATGGGGGAGCAGAAAGAGCAAGAGGAGAGAGAAGATAGACTAATACAAGAGATAGTAAGAGCAATCACGACATAGAGAATAGAGTGTTAGAATTAGAAGGAGAGGGGGGGAAGGAGTAGTAAACAATAATAGAGAAGAAGGGGGAGATAGAAAAGAGAGAATGGGAGGAAGGGAGAGAGTTTGAGTGATGGATAAAAGAAGATAAAGAGTGAGTAAATAGGGATAAAAGAGAGTGAGAAAGAGAAACATAATAGAAAGTGAGAGACAGTGAGAAAGGGAGAGAGTGAGAAAGAGAGAGACTGAGGGCAAGAATAAGGGAGAGAGTGAGAAAGGGGAAGATAGACGAAGAGAAGGTGAGAGATTGAAGAGAGAGGGAGTGAGGAACGGAGATATAGCAATAAAGATTTAATAGATAGAGCGATAGAGAGAAAGGAAGCGAGAGAGGAAAGGAGCACAACATAATGTGAGCATGTTTGAGATAGAGAGGTAGAGTAAAAATGAGTGAGACGGAAAGAAGAAGAGGGGGATGAAGAGGGAGAGAGGGGGGAGAAGGAGAGAGATTGAGATAGAGAGAGTGAGAGGGAGGGTAGCAAGGTAGAGAATGAGAGAGAAAAGATGTGAGAGAAAGAACGAGTGAAAGGGAGAGAGTGAAATAACAAAAATTGAAAGTGAAAGAAGATACAACAAGAGAGAGGGAATAAGAGAGAGTGAAAGAGAAAACATGAGGGAGGGAATGTGAGTGAATGAGTGAGTGCAAGTGGGGAGAGAGAGAGGAGTGAGATAGGGAGAGAGGGAGACAGAGAGGGAAGGAGGGATTGAGGAGGAAAGAGAGATCTATGAGAGAAAATAATAAATAATGAGATGTATATGAGGGGAGCGAGAGCAAGATATGAGAGCAATCGAGAGAGAGCGTGTGAGGGAGGGAGAGTAAGAGAGAGTGATAGATAGAGGGAGAAAAAGAGTGAGTAAAGTGAGAAAAGAGAGGGAGATTGAAGAAAGTGCAAGAGAGAGACATACAAGGGTAAATGAGAGAAAATAAACAACAAATAGAGATGAAATATAAATTGAGATTTAGGGATTGAAGAGTGAGCGGGCGGAAGAGAGGGAGAGAGGGTAAGGCAGCAATAGAAAGAGAAGAGAAAATAAGGGGAATATAGAGTAAAGATAATAAGTGAGTAGAGAGAAGATATAGATGGATATGGAGAGAGAGGGAGATAGAATAGTGAGCTAAAAAAAAGAGACCTGGAGAGGGCACGGATGAGTGATGTTCCCTCTCTCTCCCCATTCTCCAGTTCTTGCCCACTCTTTACACCTCACTTACTCTTCCTCTCCCATAGATTCTTTTCTTATACTCTCCCCCTTTCACTCTCCCTCACTTTCTCTTTCTTACTCTCTCTTTAGACCTCTCACTTCATCCTATCTTTCTTTTTCCCTAACTACCTCCATCTCTCTCTCTATTCCACCTCACTTTATCTCTCTCCATCCTATCTCATACACTCTCTCACAATTGTTCTCACATCTTACTCTCTCTTCTTATATCCATTTCATTATTTATTATTTTCTCTGACACAACTCTCTTTTCACCTCATCTCTCCCTCTTTCTGTCCCTCTTCCTTCTCTTTCTCCCTCTCTACCTCACTCCTCTCTCTCCTCATTCACTTCCTCTCATTTCCTATCATTTTCTCTATCTCTCGCTCTCTCATTCCCTCTCTCTTACTTTCTCTTCTCTCACTTTCACTTTTCTCTATTTCCCTGTCTGCCTTAATCTCACTTTCTCTCTTACCTTTCCCTCTCATTCTCTCCATCTGCTACCCTTCCTCCCACTCTCTACATCTCAATCTCTCTCCCTAACTCCCATTTCGCCCCTATCTCGTTCTCACCTTCCCACTCATTCTTACTCTACCTTCCTATCTCAAACTTCCACACATTATTTTGCATTCTTTTCCTCTCTCCCTTCCTATCTCTCTATCACTTAAATCTTTTTTGCTCTCTCTCTCACTCCCTCTATCTCTTCAATCTCTCTCCTTCTCTCCCTATAACTCCCCCTTTCTCACTCTCTCCCTTACGCATGCCCTCTATCTCTCTCATTCTCACTCTCTTTCTTTCTCACTATGTTTGTTACTTTTGATTATGTTTCTCTCTCTCGCTCTCTTTTATCTCTCTTTACTCACTCTTTATCTTCTTATATCCATCACTCTAAACTCTCTCCCTTCCTCTCTTTCTGTTTCTTCTCCCTCTCCCCCTCTCTATTCAACCTTGATTATCTCTCTCTCTCTCTTTCCGGGCTCTCTCACTCTCTGTCCCCTTTTCGCTCCCTTAATCCCTCAATCTCTCACACACTCCTTATCTCTCACTTTCTTGCTCCCTCTCCCCCTCACTCACTCTTCCCCTCTCTAACACTCTTTTTTTTTTATCACACTCTCTCCCTTTCACACTCCAGCTTCTCTCTTTTGAGTTTCACTCTCACTCGTACTCCCTCTCTCCCTCTCTCTTTCTCGGTCTTTGTTCACTCTTTGTAACTCACTCTCATTTATGTTCATCTCTCCTCTCTCTCTTCTCCCAATATTTCTCTCCCTCTATCCCTTGTCTCTTGCTTCCTTCCCTCCCTCCCTCTCTCTCACTCTCTCTTTCTCTCACGCAGACACACTATCTCTCTCCCTCTCTCACACTCTTTCGGTTCATTCCCCACTCTCACTCTAACAAAATCTAATTCTCTCCCCCCACTTTCCCCTCTCTTACACTGTCTGTAGATCTTCCCTCACTTTCTCTTCTCTTCTACTCTGTCTTCCTCTTTTATGCCCATGCATCAATCTCTCTCACTCTCTCTCTCTCATCTATGCCTTATAACAATTTTTTTTGCTTTCGCTCTCTCCCTCCCTCTTTCTCTCACACACACTCTCTGTCTTACTCTCTTTTATCACTATTATTATTTTCTTTCTCTCCAACTATCATTCAATCTCTTCCTCCCTCTTTCTATCTCTCTCACCCTCTATCTCTCTCTATATCTCCCTGAGTCTCCACCTCTCACTCCCTATCTTTTTCTTAATTTTCCCTTAGTCTCTCTTTTCTCTCTGTTTTTGTCTTACTCTCACACCCTTTCTCCCTCCCGCTCACTCCTCAATCCTTATCAGTCCCTCACTCTATCTCTCTGTATCTAGTTCACTCCCTCTCTTGCTATCACTCTCACTCTATATTTCATCTAACTTTATCTTTTGCTTACTCTCTCTTTCCCTCTCTCCGTCCTCTCTCTTACTCTTTCTTCAATCACACTCTCTTCTCTATATTAACTCACTATTTCTCTCCCTCTATAACTCACTCTCTCCCTTAGTCTCTCTCCATCCCTCCCTCTCTCAATTGCTCTCACATCTCACTCTCGCCCCTCATCCCAACGTCATTATTTCTTAGGTTCTCTCTCTTCTCCTCTGTCCCTCCCACTTCACTCCATCCTTCCCTCTCTTTCCCCTTTCTCCCAATCTCACTCTTTTCTCTCTCCTCTTGCACTCACTCAATTAGCCTCCCTCCATTTCATTTTCTCACCGCACTCTCCCATTCCCTCTCTTGATCTCACTTCTCTCACTTTCTCTTCTCTCTAATTCTCTCTCATTCTCCCTTAACCTTTCTCTCTCCCTCTATCATCCTTTCTAACTCCCACTCTCCTTCCCACTTCTCATCCTGCCACTCTCTTTATCTCAATATATCCCTCTCTCTCTCCATCTCTCTTTGTCACTCAATCTTTTAATCTTGCCTCTATCACCATCTTACTCCCTATCTTTTCCTCTCTTGCTTCCTCTCTCCCCCTCTTAAATCTTTCATGCTCTCTCTCCCTCTCTCACTCCCTCTCTCCCTTCAATATCTCCCTCTCTCCCTCTATCTCCCCCGTTCTCACTCTCTCCCTTACTCTTGCCCTCCATCTCTTTGTTTCTCACTCTCTCACTTTCTTACTATGTCTCTTACTCTCTTTTACTCTCTTGCACTCTCTTGCTACCATTTCTCTCCTTTTACTCTTTCCCCCTATCTCTCTCTTTCTACCTCTCTTCTTTCTTACTGTCTTTTCACTCACAATTAAGTTTCTCTCACTTATTCTCTTGCTCCCTCTTCCTCTCATTTCTCACTCATTATCTCCTTATATTTATCACCCCATCTCTTTCTACCTTCCTCTCATTCTCTGTCTCTTTTCTTTCTCACTCGTTCTCTTATTTTTTACTACTTCCCTCCCTCATTATTTAATTTTCTATTTCTCTCTCTAATCCCCTCCCTCTTACCGTCTCTTACCTCACTCTCTATTCTTTCTCTATTTCTATCTCCTTTTGACTCTCCTTCCTTTCTTGGCTCCCTCACTCTCTTCATTTTCACTCTCACTCCTACTTCCTCACTCTCTTCTCTCTATTTCTCTCGTGCTCTCTCACCCATTTTTCTCTCCCTTTCTCTCTCACACCATTCTTAGCTAACTTTCTCTCTTACTCCATCCATTATTCTCTCTGGCGCCCTTTCCCTTACTCTCTTCCCCCACTCTCTTTCTTCAGCTTCTCTCTCACTCTTACTCCGTCTTTTTATCTCTTTTACAATTCTATTCTCTCTTCCTCTTTCTTTCGTTATCTCACTATCACTCTCTATTCTCTCTCACCTTCTCTCTTCTTCTCACTCTTTATCTTCCTCTACCCCCTACTCTCTTTCTCTATTTCTCACACATGCCTCTCTTCTTTTCTCTCTCTCTCTCTCGCACTCTCTACACTTGCCCTCCCTGGCTCTCCTTCTCTCTCTAACTCACTATTAATCTCTCTCTCATTATCTCTCTCATTCTCTTATTCTCCCTCTCTCTCTTCCTCTTGCTCACTCTCTCTTTCTTAATCTTCCTCACTCTCCTTCTTTCCCGATATCTCTCTCATTCTCTCTTCTTCCTTTGCTTCCTTCCTCTCTCTTTCTCACTATTTATTTGCTTTCTCTTTCTCCATTATTGCTCACTCTTCTCTAGCACTTTCTCTTCTATGTCCCTCTCCCCTTTCTTTGTCCCTTTCTCTTTTCTTCCAACTTTCTCACACACAATCTCTTTCATTTCTCTCTATCCATCTTTTCCTCTCCCTTTCTCTCTCCTTCTCTCTATTAAATTTCACTGTCTCTTACTCCCTCTCTTTCTCACCCTCTTTTCTGTCTCTCTCTCTCGCCCTCTCTTCCCCTCAGTCTACCTCCAAATCTCCTTCTCCCTTTTTTTATCAATCTCTTCTCTCCCAATTTCTTTTTCACTCTCTCTCCTCTGTCGCTCCCTCTCTCGTATCAACTTAGCTCATTCACTTCTTCTCTTTTTTTACACTTTGTTATCTCTTTCTCACCTACTCTTTGTACTGCTGCTCTCTCCTCTCTCACTATTTCTCTTTATCCATCTTCCCAGTCTCTCTGCTCCTTCTCCTCCGTAATCTCTCACTCATGCTTTCCTCCCTCTCCCTCTCACTGTCGTATTTTCTCTCCCTGTCTCTCTCCATCCCTTTCCAACTCCTCTCTCTCACTCTTTATCACTCATACTTTTGCTCTCCCTCTCTCCCCTTCTCACTCACACTCTTTTGCCTCTATCATCCAACACTTCATTTCTATCTAACACTCTCTTTCTTAATCTTCCTTACTCTCCATTTTTCCTGATATCTCTCTCATTTTTTCTTCTTCCTTTGCTCCCTTCCTCTCTCTTTCTCACTATTTATTTGCTTTCTCTTTCTTCATTCTTGCTCCCTCTTCTATAGTACTTTTCTCTTCTATGTCTCTCTCTCCCCTTTCTTTGTCCCTTTCTCTTTTCTTCCAACTTTCTCACACACAATCTCTTCATTTCTCTCTATCATCTTCACCTCTCCCTTTCTCTCTCCTTCTCTCTATTAAATTTCACTCACACTTTTACTCCCTCTCTTTCTTACCCTCTTTTCTGTCTCTCTCTCTCGCCCTCTCTTCCCCCTCAGTCTACCTCCAAATCTCCTTCTCCCTTTTTTATCAGTCTCTTCTCTCCCAATTTCATTTCCACTCTCTCTCCTCTGTCGCTCCCTCTCTCGTATCAACTTAGCTCATTCCCTTCTCTTTTTTTACACTTTGTTATCTCTTTCTCACCTACTCTCTGTACTGCTACTCTCTCCTCTCTCACTATTTCTCTTCGTCCATCTTTCTAGTCTCTCTGCTCCTCTTCTGTAATCTCTCACTCATGCTTTCCTCCCTCTCCGTTTTACTGTCGTATTTTCTCTCCCTCTCTCCCTCTATCCCTTTCCAACTCCTCTCTCTCACACTTTATCAGTCATACTTTTGCTCTCCCTTTCTCACTCACACTCTTTTCTTCTATCATCCAACACTCTATTTCTATCTAACACACTCTCTCCCGCTCTTGCTCCCTCTCTCTCCTCAATCTTTCTCATGAACTCCCTCCATCTCTCTATTCTTTCTCTTTACCACTCATGCTTTCTCTCACGCTCTCTAATTTCTCTCTTTCTATGTCTTTTGATTTCTCTTTTGTTGCTCTTTATTCTTGTTCTTTCTCTCACTCTGCATTCCCTCTATCCCTACTCTCACTTTCAATCCCACTCTCAACTCTGCCTCTCCCTTTCTCCTTCTTTCTGTCTACCTCTTCTTGGTCTCTCTCGTTATTTCTCACCTTCACTAACACATCTCGTCCTCTCCCTCCTTTCACTCCCACCCACCCTCTCTCCTTATCTCTTCATATATCTCACTCTCTTTATTTTTTCCCTCATTCTCACTCTCTGCCACTTTCTTTAAATAGCTTTCTTTCTCACTCCCTCACTCACTCTCCTGCTCTTTATCTGTCACTTCTCTCTCTTATCTCATTCAACACTTCCCCTATTACCCACTAATTCTCATTGTTCTCACATTTTCCTACACTTCTCTTCCAATCTTTCTCCCTTCCTGTCTCCTTACTTCACTTCCTCCCTGCTATCCTCTCTTTTTGTCTAGTCTATCTCTCCCAAACACACTCTATATCTCTCTCTCAGTATTGCACTCTCACTCTCACTTGCACTCTTTTTCCTCACTCTCTTCTCTCTACTCTCTATTTATCTCTTGACTCTCTCCCTTTCTTTGTCTTCTCTTTCTCCTCGATTTCACTCTTACTCTTACATGATTCCTCTTCCTCATTCCTCTTGATTACTCTCACCCTCTCTTTCCTTTTCTCTCGTGGTTTCTCTCTTTCTTTCCCTTTCTCCCTACCTCTCTCTCTCTTCAATTTCACTGTAACTCTTCCTCCCGCCGTTGTCCTTTCTCTCAAACCAATATATTCTCACACTTTCTCAATCTCAATCTCCTAAACTCTCTTTCTTAATTTCTCTCGCTCTCTTTTCCTCACTCTCCATTTCTTTCTCACTATTTTAATCTCTCTACCTCCTTATATCATTCTCCTATCTTTATCTCTCTATCTACCAATTTATCTATCTATTATCTTGCTCTCTCTCAATATAACCGTTCATTACTTCACTTTCTCACACAACCTCTCTCACACTCCTCTTTCGCTCTAGTTCTTCCTTCCTCTCTTCTTCTCTCTATCACTCTCTCTCATTCTCTCAATCTCCCTCCCTCTCTCTTGCTCTTTATTCCCTTACTCTCTCTTTTATCCATATTTTTGTCTCTATTTCTTGGTCCCTCTCTCCCTTTATCCAATTTAAATCTCACTCTTACTCCCACCCTCTCCCCTTCTCTCTTCGCCTCTCTCTTACTCTCTCATGTTACTCTATTCTCCTCTCCTCTTACTCATTCTCCGTTTGTCCCCCACTCTATCACACTCTCCATCTCTAGCACTCTCTCTTCCCCTTCCATTATCTCTCACACACTCTTCTCTCCCTCTCTCTCTCTCATGCACACTCTTTTTCTCTCTTTCTTTTCCTCTCTCACTCCCCCTCTCACCATCTCATCGTCCCTCCCTTTCCCCCTCTCTCTCTCTCATTCCCTTATTCATCATCCATCTCACTCACTCCAATCCCTTTCTTCCTCTTTATCCCACTCTCTCTAGCACACTCTCTTCCACTCTTCTTTCTCTTTCACACACTCTTCTCCTCTCTCCATCTCTCTCTTCCAACTCATTCCCTCACTCTCTCCCATTAAGTATCATTCTCAACCCCCTCTCTCCCTCCCTCTCATTCTCTCTCTATATCTTCCTTCACTCTCTCTTCCTGCTTCATTCCCACTCTCTTCCATCCCTCTGATCCCTCTATCTCTCTCTTTCTCAATATCTCCCTCTCTTGTTCTTTTCTCTATTTATTTTTTATCACTTTTTCTTTCTCTATTGCCCTCTTTCTTTCTTACACTCAATTGCTCTCTTTCATCACTGTCTTATCACTTTAATCACTCTTTCTCTCAAACTATCTCTCACTCTCTTCCTCCCCCCTTCTCTTCCTCTTTCATTAATTTAATCTCTCTATATATCATTCTCTACCTCTCACTCACTATATTTTGCTCTATCTTCTCTGAGTCTCTCTTTTCTCTCTATTTCTGCATTACTCTCCCTCCCTCCCGCTCACTCTTCAATCCCTAGCTTCACTCCCTCTCTTGCTCTCACTCTTGATTCATCTCTCTTTATTGTTTGTTTGCTCTCTTTTGCCCTTTTTTTCCTCTCTTCTGCTCCTTATTTTATCTTCCTCTCATATCTCTCTTTACTCACTCTTTATCTTCCTCTATCTGTCACACTCTCTCTCACTTTCCCTCCCTCACACTCTCAATTGCTTGCATATCTTGCTCTCTCACAACAAAACTATCCCATTATTTCTTATTTTCTCTCATGCATCTCTCTTCCCTACCTTTCCATCCCTTTCTCTATTTCTTTCTCATTCTCCCTCTCCCTTTCTCTCACTGTCACTCTTATCCTTTCTCTCTCATTCTCTCATCTGCTACCCTTCCCCACTTTATCCAAGTCTCTCTCCCTCTCTCCCTTTCAAGATCCCTATCTTCTTCTCTTCTACTAAGTCATTCTCTTGCAATCTTTCCATATCTCAATCTTGCTCACAGTCTCTTGCGTTCTTTTCCTCTCTCACTTAATTATCTCTCTCTCTCTTAAGTCTTTCTTGCTCTCTCCCTCCCTCACTCCCTCTCACTCTTCAATCTCTCTCCTCTCCCTCTATTTCCGCCTTTCTAACTCTATCCCTTATTCTTGCCCTCTATCTCTCTTTTTCTCACTCTCCCCCTTTCTCACTATGTCTTTCACTTTCTATTATGTTTCTCTATCTCGCTCTTGTCACTCTCTCTCTCTCTTTTCTCTCTCGTTAGTCTCCCCTTTATCTTCATATATCTTTCACTCTAACTCTCCATCCCTTCAACTCATTCTCTCTCTTCTCTCTCCCACTTTATTTCGCTCTTTTATTCTCTCTAGCTCCCTCTCTCTTTCCCTCTCTTCCCTTACTCTCCATTCATTCTCCATTTTCTCTGCTTCCCTTGGTCCATCATTTTCTTCAATTTCACTTTCACTTTTATTCCCTCAGTCACCTCTCTCACTCGTTCTCTCTTGCATGTTCTCTCCAATTCTCACTCCTTTTCTCTCTCTCTCTCTCTCTCTCTCTCTCTCATTTCCCTCCCTAACACTTTCTCTTGCTTCATCAATCATTCTCTCTCTTACTCCTTTTCTGTTACTCTCTCTTCACTCACTCTCTTTAGCTTCACAGTCATTCATACTCCCTCTCTTTATCTCTTTCACACTCTCTATTCTCTCTTCCACTTTATATCGTTATACGCTCGCACTCTTTATTTTCTTTCAATATTTCTGTTACTCTTCTCACTCTTTTTCTGCATATATCCCCCACTCTCTTTCTCTATTTCTCTCACTTCCCTCCTTCCTTTTTCTCTCTTACGCTCTCTCCCACTTTCCATTCTTGGCTCTCCTCTCCATCTCTCTCTCATTCTCTCTAGCAATCTCTTATTCTTCCCCCTCTCTCTCTCTTGTCACTATCTCTTTCTCTAACTTCCCTCATTCTCCTTCTCTCCCTTTATCTCTCACACTCTCACTTCCTCCTTCTCTCCCTTCCTCACTCATTTTCGCTATTTATTTTCTCTTTTTTTTCGTTTTTATTGCTCACACTTCTCTAACTCTTTCTCTTAAGTTTCTCTCTCAATCTCTTGTCCTCTCATACACTCACACACAATCTCTCTCGCTCTCCATCTTTTATGTATATATTTATTTCTCTGACTTCTGCCCCTTTCTTGCTCTTTGTTACATATCTCTTGCTTTATCTTTCTTAACCTAACCCTCTTTTCTATCTCTATTTCTCTCTCACTCTCTCTCCTCTCTTCCTCCCTCGAAGTGAGAGTTAAAAAGATATAGGGAGAGAAGGAGAATGAGCCAAGATAGTGAAAGAGTGAGTAAGTCAAAGGGAGGGAGAATAAGAAAATGAGAGAGACAATGAGAGGGAGATGGAGAAAAGAGAGATAGTCGGGAAGGGAAAGTGGGAGACAATGTTAGAGAGTGACGAAAGAGGGAGGTGAGAGAAATAGAGAAAAAGATTTGAGGTATATAGGAAGATGTGTGAGAAGAGTAAGAGAGAAGTTGACAGAGAATAAAGAGTGTGAGCGAGATAGCGATAGAAAGTGGAAGAGAGGACAGAGACTGCAAAAGAGATAAAGAGAGCTAGTAGGGTGACAGTGAGGCTGAGGAGAAAGAGTGGGTGATGGGAGAGTAGTTGAAAAGGAGCAAGAGAGAGATAAATAGGGAGGCAAAGTGAGAGAGAGAAAAGGAGAGAAAGGGAGAGAGAGTACAAGAGAGAAAGAGAGAAAAGGCGATTGAGGGATTAAGTGTGAGACAAATTAAGGAGAGTAAGGAGCGTGGAATGGAGAGAGAAAAAAAGTGAGAAAGAAATAGAGAAAGAATGGAGAGTGTGGAAAGAGATGGAAAGAGAGATAGAAATGGAGAAAGTAATAAACAATGACAGAGAAACGGGGGTGAGAGAGATAGAAGAGAGGTAGAATTAGAGGAAGGGAGAAAGTTAGAGTGATAGATATAGGATGAGAGAGTGAGTAAAGAGTTAATGGAGAGAGAGAGAGGGAGCTAGAGAGAAAAGATAGCAAAATAAGGAGAGAGAGAGAGAAAGCTAGAGAAAAGGAGAGAAAATAATAAACAATGACAAATAAGAGGGGGTGAGAGAGAGAAGAGAGAGAATGAGAGGAAGGGATAGAGAATTAGAGTGATGGATATAGGAAGATAAGTGAAGAGAGAAAAGAGAGCAAAAGCGAACGAGAGAGAGAAACATAATAGAAAGTGAGAGGCAGAGTAAGAAAGGGATAGAGTGAGAAAGAGAGGAATAGATGGCAAGAGTAAGTGATAGAGTGAGGAAGGGGGAGACAGAGGGAGTGAAGGAGAGAGATTGAAGAGAGGGAGGGAGAGAGGTAGGGAGAGAGAGAAAGGAAGATTTAAGAGAGAGAGAGAGAGAGATAGGAAGCAAGAGAGGAAATGAGCGCAAAAAATTGTGAGCAAGATTCAGATAGGAAGGGAGAGTAGGAGAATGAGTGAGAAAAAGAGAAGAAAAGAGAGAGATGGAGAAGGAGAGAGGGAGTGAGAGGGAGAGATATTGAGATAGAGAGAGTGAGAGAGGGCAGCAGAGGGAGAAAATAAGAGAGAGAAATAGAGACAAGTGAAAGTGAGAAAAGTGAGAGCGAGAGAGAGGGAATGAGAGTGCGATGGAGAAAATAAGAGGGAAGGGGAGGGAGTGAATGAGTGAGTGCAACAGTAGATAGGGAGATGAGTTAGATAGGGAGAGCAGGAGAAAAAGACGGAATGAGGGAGTGAATAAGGGGTGGATCGAGGAGGAAAGAGAGTCGTATGAGAGAAAATAAGAAATAATGACATGGATATGGGGAGAGAGAGCAAGATTTTGGAGCAATTGAGAGAATGTGTGTGAGGGATTGAGAGTGAGAGACAGAGGTAAAGAAGTAACGAGTAAAGAGAGGGAAGAGAGTGAGTTGGTGCAAGAGAGAGATTGGAGAAAGAGAAATAACAAGAAAGTAAGAGAGGACGTAAGAATGAGTGAGAAAGGTAGCTATGGAGAGTAAGAGGGAGAGAGAGGGTGGAATATGAGAAATAGAGGGAAGTGGGGATTGAAAGGGGGAGTGATGGAGGAGGGTATAAGGATCTATGAGAGAAAATAAGAAATAATGAGATGGATAAGAGGGGAGACAGCAAGATGTGAGAGAAACTAAGAGAGAGTGTGTAAGGGAGGGAGAGAGAGAGATAGATGGAGTTAGTAAAGAGAGAGAAGAAAGGGTCTAGAAGAGAGATGAAATAGAGAGTGAGAGATAGAGCATGCGAGGGAGTGAAGAACATAAGGATTGAAGAGTGAGTGGGAGGGAGAGGAGAGAGGGTGAGACAGAAATGGAATGAGAGAGAGCAATAGTGAGAATGCGAGGGAGGGAGGGGTGGTGAATAAGTGCAAGAGGAGAGAGAGGTAAGTTAGATAGGGAGAGAGGGAGAAATAGAGGGAAGGAAGGAGTGAAAAAGGGAGGGATGTAGAAGAAAAGAGAGATTTTTCTCCATTTACTCTTGTCTTCTATCTGTCTTTTTAGCTCTCTCCATTTCTTACTATGTCTCTAACTTTCTCTTTTGATTCTCTCTCTCGCTCACTTGTTCTCTCTTGCTCTCTTTTCTTTCTTTAATTACTCATTATCTCCTTATATCCATCACTCTATCTCTCTACATTCCCTCATTTTCTATTTCTTCTTTTTCTCACCCCCTCTTCTCTCTTATTGTTATTTACTTCCACTCCTCCCCTTACTTCACTCCCTCTCCCTCGCTTACCTCACACTCTACTCTTTCTCTATTTCTCTATTTTTGTCTCTCTCTACCTTCATGGCTCCCTCTCTCTCTTCAATTTCACTCTCATTCTTAATCCCTCACTCTCTTCTCTCTTTCTTTCTCTCTTGCCCTCTCTCTCCCTTTCTCTCTCCCTCTCTCTGTCTCACTTCCTCCCTACCAAACCCTCTCTCTCTTGCTCCATCTATCATTATCTCTTGTAGCCTTTCTCTTAATCTCTATTCCCCCACTTTATTTCTTCAGCTTCATTTTCACTCCTGCTCTCTAGGTCTCCTTCATGTAGCGCACTC
The DNA here is from genome assembly GCA_022702705.1 of Papilionanthe hookeriana x Papilionanthe teres. Taxonomy (NCBI): domain Eukaryota; kingdom Viridiplantae; phylum Streptophyta; class Magnoliopsida; order Asparagales; family Orchidaceae; genus Papilionanthe; species Papilionanthe hookeriana x Papilionanthe teres. The sequence goes on from JAKZJZ010000185.1 coordinate 36,272, forward strand.
TTCTCTCTCCATCTCACACAGTCTTACACAAACTCACTCTCTCTCAATCTCTCTCCATCTCACTCTCGTTAGCTCCATTTCTCACTCTTTTTCTCAGTCTTTGTTAACATTTTGTTTTTCTCTCTCACTCTTTTTATCCCTTTCTTTATTATATTCTCTCAATCTCTCTCTTTCTCACACTCTATTCTCTATTTATATCTTATACTCTCTTTTACACACTTCTTTGTTGCTCTCTCTTCTTTCATTTCTCTTACATTTTGTCACTCCATCCCCCACTTTCTCTCTCCTCTATCTCTTGCTTCTATGCTTCCCTCTCTCATTTTATCTCTTCTCTTCCTCACTCCCTCTCTGTCTCCCCCTCACTCACTTACCCTTGCTTGATCTTCTCTCAATCTCCCATCTCACTTACTATCCTTTCCACTCTCTCTTCCTTTCTCTTTCGTACTCACTCTCAATACCTCCTTCTATCTCTCTTTCTTACTCACTCTCTCATTCTATCTTTCACTCTCTGTTCCACCCCTTTTCATCTCTCTCTCGCCCTCTCTTCTATCTCTTTTTTCACACTCACTTTAACCCTCACTGCCACTCTCTCGCTCTCCCTTTATCTTTCACTCTTTTCATCCTTCTCTTTCTCTTACTCTCCTTATCTCCCTGTCTCTTGATCCCTCTCTCGTTCGCTCACCCTCTCTCTCTCCTTCTCTCTCTTCCCTCACCCTCTCTTCTCTCCATTTCTCTTCCACTCTCCCTTTATCGTTACTTCTTCCTATCTCTTCAGCTTCGCACTTACACATACTCCCTCATTCCCTCTCTCTTTCTCACTCCATGTTCACTCTTTGTCACTTATGTTGACCTCATTTTTTGTGAGGTCTTTTCTTTCCTTTTAGTGCTTAGGATTTAGCCATAGGACTTCTCCATGACTATCCTAGAAGACTAGAGATGGAACCCACCTTTTAGAAATTCAAACCAAATCTTGATTCTCTTTGGAATCCTACATAGATGGTCACTAACCTCCAAGTCACTTGGAATGTTAAGACCAATGTGCAGGAAGACAAAGATGAGTTCCTATAGGATGTTCAAGCCTTAGGACTGCCCTAGGTGGCCTGGTCTTTGTGGGGTCTAGCTGGCACACACTACACTCCTACACACATCCTAAAACCTAAACCATCCCTACCCAATCCTGACCCCTGGTTCATTAGAGCACTCATATGGATGGGTCTAAACCTCTAGCCCCTTGGCTAAGAGGATTAGGAACAACCTATGAGATGTTCAAAATGAACATTACCATTGGTCCATGGCTCAATCTAAACCATTCCACTCCAATCAACCATACCCAAATTCCATTTTGCTAAAATTTCTGATTTTGACATTGGGTCCTTAAACCTACCTAAAATTACCTAAATTACCCCTACAACTACCAAAACTCTCCAAAATTTCCCAAAAAATTACCCAAAATTCCCAAAAATCCTAAAAATCATTTTAAAACAATTCCCACCTCTTAATTCCACCAAAATACCCCAATACCCTCCAAATAACCTCCAAATACCCAAAATACCCCTTTTGGCCCAAAATTCCAAAAATTCCCAGAAAATTCCAGAAAATCCTAAATATTTCCAATTTCATTTTGTTCAACTACACCATAAGCCAATTTTGCCAATTTGACCCAATTTTATCAAAACTCCCAATTTGACCCATTTTTAACCTAAATGGACCCAATGTCAAACCAAACCAACCCATTTGACCTTAATTTTACCCAAATTCAATTATAAACTTTAATTCAACTTCCTAAATACCAATCCAAATCAAATCTAAGTCCAAATTGATTCACATTTGAGTTCAATTCCATTTGAAACCTAAATCCCCAATTTTGCCAATTTAATCCAAAATCTCCCAATTAACCTAATGTCAACTTTTTTCCTTCCAAAATTCAATCCTAAACCTTCCATGACACTCCCAAGAAACCCATGCAACATTCAATTGTCCCAATTTAAGCCGAAGCTTAGCCTAAATCCATTTGAAAACCAAAACATCCATTTTAAAACCTAAATTGAATTCATGCCCTAAATCTACCAAATTGATTGGCCTAAGCCTAAAACTTCCTCCCAATTGATGTTAGGAAATCTTCAATACATTCCCCTAAATCATTTGAAACTTTCAATTAGGTCCAAACCTCACCTTAACCCAACTTGGACCCAAGTTGATCCAACCTTGCCCAAATTAACCAAAATCCCAAAATCCACCAAATTGACCTTTCAATTGAACTCAAAACCTTTCCATGTCTTCATGAAAGTTCTTCATGGCAATCATTTACACAATGTTGCTCAAGACACTTGGACCTAAATCAAACCCAAACTCAAGTTAGCCCAACCTAAACCCAAATGGACCAAATTGAACCTATGGCCTAACCTAACCAAATTGAACCAAATGTGGCTAAACCAACCTTTCCACAGCCACCATTTGAACCCTAGGAACCACCCTAGATCCACCTAACCCAAGCTAAGTGAGCCATGGACCAAGGGTCCCCCATTTTAAGGGATTTCTTCCCTTATGTGGTTAAATCCTCTTTTGCCTTACCCCAAAACCTCTCCACAACTGTTAATCACCATTAAACTTCTCCCTGACTCACCTGACTTCAGGGGCCAGCTCCCTTGTCCTTGTCGACCGGCCTAGTCACTGGAGGGAGTCAAAACCGAGAGCTACCACCAAGTGAAACACACCCAAACTCCACATATTGGCCACCTCAGCCAAAATTGTCACTGGGGCTCTTTACCCTCCATCTAAGCAACATAATCCACCCACCAATTGATCCCCAGCTCAGCCCTATGGCTCTGGCCATATAAGCACCCCCTTTCGGCCATGAAAAGGTGCTGAAATTTTCTTCAAAGAAACCCTTCCAAATTGCTCCCAGAGCTCCTCCCAGCCAAGAAAAGCTCAGGCTCATTGCATTCCTGCCCTAATTCCCACTGATTGAGCCCAATTTTTGAGCTCAATCTCAGGCCAGAAAACAGGACATCCCTTGAATCTCCACAAAAACCAAATTAACTTTTCCCACACCTTCACCAAAGGTAGAGAGGAAGTTCCCCAGTGAAAGCCCCTTCACTTGGCCAGCCATCTCTTCTATCATCTAGAGCTCGCAATTGGACTTGGACGAAGTCATACCTAGGAATTTCACCAGCGCTCGAGCCTCAATCCATAGCCTCCTGGGACTCCAACGAACGTGCCGAGCACCTCTGATCGAAGCTTCACTTCTCAGAGCAAAGGTATTGAGCTCTTCTTCTTCCCGAGCTTTCATGGATTCTCCATTTTGTTCAGCTTGTTTTCAATGCGTGTTATCCGTATGGATAGACTCCCCTAGGCTAGACGAGCATGTAGGAAGAAACCGCACTCGATTTGGTAGAGTATCGAGTGAGATATTAGGGCTAGAAGGTGGACTGCTCTCGGCTCACACTAGTAGGGACGATGAACGGATACCGTCGGATCGCGCGTGCATCGAATGGATGGCCAGGATCAAGCCGGATGGAGGGGTGGAACGTGAACAGCTGGACGCATGGCTGCCGAGTCAGATGGTGGTACCGAATCAAACCGCGCTGCATGTGCTTTCGATCCGTCGCAGGATCCAGTCAGCGCTTACTGGTTTAAGTAGGAAAATCCCCTTTTTCCTATTTATTTAATTACCCAAAACTTTAAAAATGCATATCTTTGCATAGAAAAATCACAAAATTAAAATAAAAATACCCACTTGCTCTGTGAAAAGAGGAGAATAATGTGGAAAAGAAATCAAGTTATTTGGTTGAGTATTTAATTTTTAATGATTTTAATACTGATTTGAGTATTTTAATTCTCCACTCACACACACAATTCACCATGGCATGAGACCATAGGGCATTTGTAGCCTCTGATCTTGGGAACATTCACTGAATTTTCCAAGGCCAGAGGCTATGTCCATGGCAAGTTATCTATTTTCCAAGTTTTAATGCTTGTTTTGGTATTTTACTTCTAATAATTAGCATACTATTTAGAAAATTCTAAGAAAAGTAGGGTAGGTTCCCTATGACTAGAGGAACTCAGGGAAATTATCTCATGAATTAAAACATTGTAAATGACCCTAATGGTTCACTTGACCTAAAACCAACTTTGAATTAATTAAGGCAAATGAAAAATCAAAATAATTTGAAATCAATTCTCCACTATCATGTAGGATAATAAGAACCTCCATAAAAAGTTTGAAATTAATTAAAAATTGTTTAACCCATTAAATGGATTTTCTAAGTAACATAGCCAAACTTAAAATTAAAAAATTCATAAAACTCAAAATACATTTCAAAAATTCACTAAATTGATTTTGGAGATTCTCTGATATCAGAGGAGTCTAAGAAAATTAAAATTGAATTTTTGCTAAAAATTTCATTTTTAACCTAACTTTTATTATTTTAATAATTAAAAAATTATAAAAATCACAAAAATATTAAAATTCATATAAATGTCATATTTGGTCTCCCAATCACTTAGAAACCAACCAAAAATTTTTCCCAAGTCTCTAAGTAAAAATATTGAATTTTAAAGGCTTAAGTCAATTTTTAATGTTAAAAATGGATTTTTTAACCTTTTCACTAAAATAATTCTAAAAATTCAAATAAAAAACAAAAAAATATAAAATTTGGTTCTTTGAGTCCCTTGGGATCAGAGGGATTTAAGAAAAATATAAAACCCATTTTCCACTCTAATTTTATTTTATAATTAATTAATACTCCAAAACTTAAAATAATTATAATAAATAAAATATAATTAAAAAATCACCAAAATTGGTCCAAGTGATCCTTTGGTCAATAGAAACCTCTCATAATATTCCTAAGGACAGAAACTTCCTCTTGGTCATGTCATGAAATTTTCATTGAAAATCTTTATTTTCGTTTAAAATTATTATATAAATTAAATTAAAATTGAAAAAAAATCACATTTTCTCCTCTAATGTCTTAATTGACATGTGGGTGAGGTGACATAAAAATTTCAAGTTCATTTGAGCTTAATTTGATGAATTATGAGATGAATAAGCTTAAGAGGGCATTAAGGTAATTAAAAGGTTTTAACCATTAATTAATCTTTAGGCTTAACCAAAGGGAAGGATAAAATATTTGATCATAACTTTCAATTTGGATGATTGAAACATAGGGAATTTAAGTGGTAGAAACTCATTAAAGCTTGAATGATTAAGATTAAGGGATGTAATATAAGAGAATTCTAATTCTTTAAATTTGAATCCCTAATCAATAATTTGATCAAACTTTATTTAAATATCAATTAATGGAGCTCTAAAATGATAATTGAAACTAATGAAAGGAAGATAATCTAAAAAAATTGCATAATCAAACTAAAACTTAAAACATTAAAACCAATTTGAAGTAAGAAGATCAAATTAAAAGAAACTTAAAAATATCAAAACTAATTTTTTAAAACTTAAATTAAAAATAAATTTAAAACATTAAAGTTAATCTGAAATAATTCATAAATTACAGTTTAAAATATTCAAAATGAACCTAAAAAGTTAAGATTTTCTGAAATGATAAAACTTAACTAAATTAAACAACTTGAACACTATTCCAAACTTAAAATAATTAATCAAAATATTATAACTAAACTAAATCACTTTAAATCATCAATTCGAACTTTAAATTAAGAACGATTAAATCTTTAATGAACTAACTTTCCCCTAAAGGCTTTCATTATCAGAATTTTTAAATGAAGCATTAAATGAAAATGTCACCTTACTCACAAGGATAATCAAACATCCTAATTCACTGAGCAAGAGTCAAAATCCAAACTAAGCCTGGGTGATTGATTCACCACCACAATGAAACTAATTGAACTCAAAATAATCCCTACAATGTTTAAGAAGATGCTTTAAAAAGAACAGTGAGACTTCATTGTTCTTTGGTGAAGAAATTCATCCATAAAGCACAAGAACCTAGACGTCATAGGAATTGATTAGTAATAGGTTTAGGATTTTGTTAGACAACTAGAACCTTTCTTTAGCTTTACCTAGGTATTTCCTGCATATATATAAATATCTTAAAATGTGTTTTAAGTACAGGTAAAAATGACGGGAATGCCCATCAGGTACGCATTTAAGTTATTTGCAATTTATATTTAGAAATTTATTAAATGTCTTACTTTCTTGTACTTATAAATGCATGAAAATGATTGAACCCAGCATGTTTAAACAACTCAAAATTTAATCACCAACAAAAATGAAACTGCAATTACAACTAAAATTAAAACTTCTCGTTGGATGATAGGGAATCCCTCGGATGATGTAACCAACGTGTTGCTAACGAATTTCCTACGGTCTAAATGAAGGTGTGGAACTCATTCAGTTGAGTTTAGCAAACTCATTTGGACTAAGTAAATCCGATGAAATAGCGGTGCCAGGATGACGGAACCGTGGGATCTTAATCGATTTTGCTTAATCAACTTTAAGATTTGTTTCGGGTCTGTGAAATCCCCTACTTCTCTTCCTTTAGATTCTCAAAATAAATTGTTCCAAATTTGATCCATTCCCTATTGAAATTTCCAAAATCAAATTCTTTGAAACCTTAAACTTTGAAATTCTTGAGAGCAAAACCACTGATCATTATCGAGAGTTTTCTTAAATGATTCCCGTCATTTGAGATGTAATTAACTATAAGGGTTTGCCCTTATAGGGAACTTTAAGAACCCAGGTAATATAAACCCTGCTTAATTCCTTTATATTAAATAGGGGAAATTTGTCGGCTTATAAAATTGGTTCGCAGACCAAACGGACGTCACAAATCTTCTAGTTTATTTAATCGAGCCCCATCATCAAGCAGTGTGTCTATTCCTCGGGATAGATACGCAGTTTGTGATGCGGTGCTCGTTTATATAAACTATTTGGGATGTGAGATCGGTTTGATTTCATATCTTAAAATTTGCAAACTTAAAATTATTTTCAAAATCAAATGCTACTTTCCAAATTATATATATATTTAAATTAAATTTAAAATTTAAAATTCACCGACAACTTCTGTAGGCGACCCCTTTTTAAAATACAACACTCAACCTAAAAATATGCCGACAACTTACTCTCTCTTCTATAGCGCTCGCTCCTCTGTCCGCTCTCAATCTTTCTCTCTAACTCTTCCCCACTCCCTTCATTCCTTCTCCCCTCTCCCTCTCTCTCTCTCTCTTTTTCACGCTCTCAGACACTCTCCCCCTCTTGCCCTCTCACTCTCTTCCAATTCATCCCGCTTTTCTCTCCCACTAAATCTCACTCTATACCCCTTCTCTCCATCTCTCACACTCTCTCTCCATATATTCCTTCGCTCCCTCTTCCTTTCTCACTCCCACTCTCTTCCATCCATCTTACTCCCTCCATCCATCTCTCTCTTCCTCCCTCTCTTCCTTTTCGCTCTTTTCTTTATTTATGCATTATCACTTTTTCTCTCTATTTCTCTCATCTTGCTCTTTTTGACACACTCTCACGTGATCTTATTTATCACTCTCTTATCATTTTACTCACTCATTCTCTCTAACCATCTCTCACTCTCTTCCTCCCTCCCTCTTCCCCTCTTTCATTAATTCAGTCTCTCACTATGTATTTTCTCCCTCCCTCTCTCTCCATATTTCCCTCAATATCTCCCTCTATCTACCTCTCACTCACAATCATTTGCTCTATCTTCCCTGAGACACTCTTCTCTCTTGATTTCTGCCTTACCCTCTCTCACTTCCTCCCTTCGCTCCACTCTACAATCCCTATCTTAACTCGCTCTCTTGCTCTCTCTCTCTCTCCACTCTCTATTTCATTTCTCTTTGTTATTTGTATGCTCACTTTTATCACTCTCTGTCTCTCTTGCTCTTTCTTCTATCTCCCTCTCTTCCCTCTCTTTACTCACTCTTTCTCTACCTCTATCTATCACACACTCTCTCAAACACCCTCCCTCATACAATATTTTTCAATTGCTCTCACATCTTGCTCTCTCTCTTCATATTAATCTCATTATTTATTATTTTATCTCATACATCTCTCCTTCGTCCTCAAAACCTCCTTTTTCAATCCACCACTCCCTCTCTCTCCTCTTGCACTCACTTGTTCACTCCCTATCTCTCCCTCACTTTTTCTCTATCGTTCTCTCTTATTCCCTCTCTCTTGTTCCCTTTTCTCTCACTTTCACTTTTCTCTATTTCTCTCTCGCTCTTCCTCTCCATTTCTCTCGCCCTCTCTCTCTCTCTCATTCTCTCCCTTTGCTACCCACCATCCCACGCTCTCTATCTCAATCTCTCTCTCCCTCTCTCTCCCTCACTCCCTCTCCATCTCCCTCTCTCCTCTCCTTTCAACTCATTCTTTTACTCTCCCTCTCTATCTCAATCCTACCCTTCTTCCCTCTTTTTCTCCCTTCCCTTATCACTCTTCTCTCTCTCTCATATTGCACTTATTCAATCTCCCTCATTCCCTCTCATTTTATTCATCACTCTCTCCCATTCCTCTCTCTTGCTCTCTCTTCTCTCACTATATGTTATCTCTATTTCTCTCTCATAGCCTCCCTCTATCTCTCTATCTGTTTCTTTTTACCACTCATGCTCTCCCTCAATCTCTTTATTTCTTTCTTTTTACCCCTCTTCTCTCACTTTCTCTTCCCTTTATATCTCTCACACTCTCCCTCATCCTTTCTTTCCCCTCTCTCCATCCCACTTCTCACCCTCCCACTCTCTCTGTCTCAATCTCTCTCCCTTTCCACCCACTGCCCTCTTGCTCCCTATCTCCATCTTGCTCAACATCATTTCCTCTCTCACTTCCCCTCTCCTTCCTAAATCTTTCATGCTCTCTCTCTCTCTCACTGTCTTCAATCTCTCACTCTCCCCTCTACCTTCCTGTTCTCACTCCCTCCCTTACTCTTGCCTTATATCTCTCTTTTCTTACTTTCTCCTGTTCTTACTATGTCTCTCACTCTCTATTCTTTTTCGCTCTCACGCGCTCTCACTATCTCTTGCTATCTTCTCACTCTCTTTACTCATTCCCTCTATCTCTCTTTCTCCCTCTCTTCCCTTCTCACATGTCTCTCACTCTCCACCATGTTTCTCTCTCTCACTCATTACTCTCTCTTCCTCACTTTTCTCTCCTTTTGTCTCCCTATATCCATCACTCATTCTCTCTACCTTTCTCTCATTCGCCATCTCTTTGCTTTCTCACCCACTCTTCTCTCTTATTGTTTATTACTTATCCTCCCTCCTTTATTTCGCTCTTTGTTTCTCTCTCTTTCCCTCTCTTACCTCACTCTCTATTCTTTCTCCGTTTCTTTCTCTTTTTGTCTCTCTCCACCTTTTTGGCTCCCTCACACTCTTTAGCTTCACTCTCACTCTTACTCTCAATTTCTTCTCTCTCTCTTTCTCTATTGCTCTCTCACCCTTTCTCTCTCCCTCTCTTGCTCCCTTTCTCTCACTCTCTTTCTTCAGTTCCACTCACTCTTACTCCCTTTGTTTATCTTTTCATAATCTCTATTCTCTTTTCCTCTTTCTATCGTCATCTCTCACCTTCTCTCTTACTCTTCTCACTCTTTCTCTTCCTTTACCCACTACTCTCTCTTTCTCTATTTACTTCACTCCCTTCCACCTCTCTATCAAGCTCTCTTCGCTTGTCCGCCCAGGCTCTCCTTCTTTCTCTTCTCACTTTTCACCGCTCTCTATCATTCTCTCTCATTCTCTTATTCTCCCTCTTGCTCACTCTCTCTTTGTCTATTTGCCTTAGTCTCCTTCTCTCCCTTTATCTCTCTCGCTCTCTCTTCCTACTTTGCTCCCATCCTCTCTTTCTCACTATTTATTTGCTTTCTCTTTCTCTATTATTGCTCAGTTTTCTCTAACTCTTTCTCTTCTATTTCTCTCTCTGTCCTCTCTCTTTGTCCCTTCCTCTCTTCTTCCCTCTTTCTAACACAATCTCTCGCTTTATCTCTCCATCCAAAATTCGGAGGGATGGAAGCAATAGAGAGGAAGTGATAGAGAAAGAGAATTTGAGAGGAATATAACAAGTGAGAGAATGGGAGAAAAATAAAGACATATTTTGTGAGAGGGAGAGAATATATATACATATAGACTATGAGAAAGGTTAGAGTGGAAGATAGAGAGGGATGGAGAGTGAGAAGGTGATAGTGTGGGAGAGGGAGTGAGAGAGAGATGGGAGAAAGAGAAAGAGGAAAGAGGAAGAAAAGCAAGAAGAAAATGTAGAGCAAGGGAAGAGATAAAAAAGAGCAAAGAAGGGAACTAAAGAAATTGAGAGAGAGAAAAGTGAGAGAAGGTATAAGGTTTAAAGAATAGTAGGGAGGACGCCATAGAGAGAAAGGGGTATAAAGAGAAAGATATGGAAAAGAGAGAGAGAGGGAGAAAGTGTGCAAAGATGGAGAGGAAGGGAGGGAGAGGGGGTGGGAGAGGTGTGGGAAAGGGAGAAAGAAAGAGGGAGAAGTTAGAATGTGTTCGTGAGAGAGAGAGAGAGAGAGATAGTAGTAAGGGAAAAAAGTGAGAGGGAGAAGATAGAGAGAGAAAGTGAATTAGTGAAACTTAGGGGGAGTGGGGGAGTGTGAAAGACACAAGAAGAGAGAGTGAGGAAGAGAAAGAGCGGTAGTAAAGGAAAGAGAGAATGAAAGAGAGAAAGGGAGTGGGGAAGAGAAAGTGGATGAGACAAAGGGAGTGGGGAAGAGAAAGTGGAAGAGAGAATAGAGAGTGTGAAAGAAATTAAGAGAGGGAGTAGGTCCCTCTATATTTAGATTGCTTTCTCTTTACCACTCATGCTCTCTCTCACACTCTATTATCTTTCTCTCTCTCTTATGTTGCTCTCTATTCTCTCTTCCTCTCACTCTATACTTCACAGACTCTCTCTCTTTCTCTCCCTACTTCTCTATATCTCAATCTTACTCTTAGCTCTCTTTGTCTTTCTCTCTCTACCTCTTCACTCTCTCTCATTATTTCTCACCTTCTCTCACACATATCTTTCTTTCTCCCCCTCTCTTTCACTCCCTCCCTCGCTCTCTCCATGTCTCTCCGTATATCTCACTCTTTTTTCCTTAATTATTCTCACTCTCTCCCACTTTCCTTGTATATCTTTCTATCGCACTCCCTCATTCACTCTCTTGCTCTTTATTCTCTAACTCCCTCTCTTCCTCCATCTCTCTCCATATCTCCCTCTATATCTCCCTCTCTCTACCGCTCACTCACAATATTTTCCTCTATCTTCCTTGAGTCTCTCTTCTCTCTCCATTTCTACCTTACCTTCTCTCCATCTCTCTTTCCCGCTCACTCTTCTATGCCTTTCTTCACTTCCTCTCTTGTTCTCTCTCACTCTCTATTTCATCTCTCTTTGTTGTTTCTTTTCTCCCATTTGCCCCCTCTCTATCTCTCTTTTGATCATAATTTTTTCTCCCTCGCTTCTCTCTCTTTACTCACTCTTTCTCTTCCACTATCTCTCACTCCCCCTCCCTCACACACTCTCTCAATTGCTCTCACATCTTGCTCTCTCCCCTTATATCCATCTCATTATTTATTATTTTTGCTCATACATGTCTCTTACCTCCTCAATCCCTCTTTCCCTCTCTTTTTTGCCTCCCTCTCTATCTAATTCCTCTCTCCCTCTCCTCTTGCACTCACTCAGTCACTCCTCCCCCTAAGTTTTCTCTATCTCTCTTACTCTCTCGTATCTCACTTACGCTTTTCTCTACTCACTCGTTCTCTCCCTCTCTGACGTTACATCTTATCTCACTTTGTCACGCTCTCTATTCTCTCACACTTTCTTCTCTCTATTTATCTCTAACACTCTTTGCAGTTCTCGCTCCCTCATTCTCTCTCTTCAGTTTCACTCCCACACTCACTCCCTCACTCTTTCTAGCTCTATGTTCGCTCTCTCTCACTCACTCTCACTTATGTTTCTTTCTCCAACTCTAAGGCTCTCTCTTGCTCCCATTTCTCTCTTTTCCCCCTTTCTTTCCCACTAAATCTTATTCTGTACCACCTCTCTCCATCTCTCTCACTTTTCCCTCCATATTTTCTTCACTCTCTTTTCCTCTCTCACTCCCACTCTCTTCCATCCCTCTCACTCCCTCCGTCCATCTCACTTTTCCTCACAAGCTCTTTTCTCTATTTATGCTTTATCACTTTTTCTTTCTTTATTGCTCTCTTCTTGCTCTCTTTGACAAACTCTCCCATGCTCTTGTTTATCACTCTCTTATCACTTTACTCAGTCTTTCTCTCAAACCATCTCTCACTCTCTTCCTCCCTCCCTCTCCCACTCTTTCATTAATTCAATCTCTCGCTATGCCTTTTCTCCCTCCATCTCTCTCCATATTTCCCTCAATAAGACCCTTTATCTACCTCTCACTCACTATCTTCTGCTCTAGCTTCCCTGAGTCTCTCTTCTCTCCCGATTTTTGCCTTACACCCCCTCTCCCTCACTCCCTTCGCTCACTCTTCAATCCCTATCTTAACTTCCTCTCTTGCTCTCTCTCTCTCACTCCCTATTTCATCTCTCTTTGTTATTTGTCTGCTTTTTCCCCCTCGCTGTCTCTCTCTTGCTCTTTCTTCTATCTCCCTCTCTTCCCTCTCTTTACTCACTCTTTCTCTCCCTCTATCTATCACACTCTCTCTCACACTCCCTCCCTTACATAATATCTTTTAATTGCTCTCATATCTTGCTCTATCTCGTCATATCCATCTCATTATTTATTATTTTCTCTCATAAATCTCTCATTTCTCCTTGATACCGCCCTCTTCCAATCCATCCATCCCTCTCTTTCTTCCTCTCTCTCTCCTCTTGCACTCACTCGTTCACACAGTCTCTCTCCCTCTCTTTTTCTCTTCATCTATCTCTCTCTTCCATCTCTTTACTCACTCTTTCTCTCCCTCTATCTATCACACTCTCTCTCACACTCCCTTCCTTACACACTATCTCTCAATTGCTCTCACATCTTGCTCTCTCTCATCATATCCATATCATTATTTATTATTTTCTCTCATACATCTCTCATTCCTCCTCGATACCTCCCTCCCCATCTCCTTCTCTGAATTTAACTCATTTTCTTACTCTCCCTTCCTATCTCAATCCCTCCCTCCTTCCCTCTCTTTCTCTCTTTCCCTTATCTCTCTTCTCTCTCTCCTCTTGCACTTAATCAATCTCCCTCCTTCCCTCTCATGTTCTCCATCGCTCTCTCCCATTCCTCTCTTGTTCTCTCTTCTCTCACTTTCTCTTCTCTCTATTCTCTCTCACAGCCTCCCTCTATCTCTCCATCTCCTTCTTTTTACCGTGCTCTCCCTCACTGTCTCTATTTCTTTCTTTTTACCCCTCTTCTCTCTATATATTCTTTTTACCATGCTCTCCCTCTCTCTCCCTCCACCCCTCTATGTTTTACACTCTATTATGTTTCTTTCTCTCACTCTAAGGCTCTCTCTTGCTCCCTTTTCTCTCTTTTCCCCCTTTTTCTCCCACTAAATCTCATTCTGTACCCCCTCTCTCCATCTCTCTGACTCTTCCCTCCATATTTTCCTTCACTCTCTTTTCCTCTCTCACTCCCACTCTCTTCCATCCCTCTCACTCCCTCCGTCCATCTCTCTCTTCCTCACTAGCTCTTTTCTCTATTTATGTTTTATCACTTTTTCTTTCTCTATTGCTCTCTTCTTGCTCTCTTTGACAAACTCTCCCTTGCTCTTGTTTATCACTCTCTTATCACTTTACTCAGTCTTTCTCTCCAACCATCTCTCAGTCTCTTCCTCCCTCCCTCAGTCACTCTTTCATTAATTCAATATCTCGCTATTTTTTTCTCCCTCCATTTCTCTCCATATTTCCCTCAATATCTCCCTTTATCTACCTCTGACCACTATCTTTTGCTCTAGCTTCCTTGAGTCTCTCATCTCTCTCAATTTTTGCCTTACACCCCCTCTCCCTCACTCCCTTCGCTCACTCTTGAATCCCTATCTTGACTTCCTCTCTTGCCCTCTCTCTCCCTCACTCTGTATTTCATTTCTCTTTGTTATTTGTCTGCTTTTGCCCCCTCGCTGTCTCTCTCTTGCTCTTTCTTCTATCTCCCTCTCTTCCCTCTCTTTACTCACTCGTTCTCTCCCTCTATCTATCACACACTCTCTTACACTCCCTCCCTTACACATTATCTCTTAATTGCTCTCATATCTTGCTCTATCTTGTCATATCCATCTCATTATTTATTACTTTATCTCATACATCTCTCATTCTTCCTCGATACCTCCCTCTTTCAATCCATCCCTCCCTCTCTTTCTTCCTCTCTCTCTCTTCTTGCACTCACTCGTTCACACACTCTCTCTCCCACTCTTTTTCTGTTTCTTCTATCTCCCTCTCTTCCATCTCTTTACTCACTCTTTCTCTTCATGTATCTATCACACTCACTCTCACACTCCCTTACACACTATCTCTCAATTGCTCTCACATCTTTCTCTCTCTCATCATATCCATATCATTATTTATTATTTTCTCTCATACATCTCTCATTCATCCTCTATACCTCCCTCTTTCAATCCATCCCTCCCTCTCTTTCTTCCTCTCTCTCCTCTTGCACTCACTCGTTCACTCTCTCTCCCTCTCATTTTCTATATCGCTCTCTCATCCCTCTCTTTTACTCTCTTTTCTCTCACTTCCACTTTTCTTTATTTCTCTCTCGCTCTCCCTCTCCCTTTCTCTTGCCCTCTCTCTCATCCTTTCTCTCTCATTATCTCCCTCTGCAACCCTCCCTCCCACGCTCTCTATCTCAATCTTTCTCTCCCTCTCTCCCTCACCCCCTCTCCATCTCCTGCTCTGCATTTAACTCATTCTCTTACTCTCCCTTCCTATCTCAATCCCTCCCTCCTTCCCTCTCTTTCTCTCTTTCCCCTATCTCTCTTCTCTCTCTCCTCTTGCACTTAATCAATCTCCCTCCTTCCCTCTCATGTTCTCCATCGCTCTCTCCCAATCCACTCTTTTTCTCTCTTCTCTTACTTTCTCTTCTCTCTATTCTCTCTCACAGCCTCCCTCTATCTCTCTATCTCCTTCTTTTTACCGTGCTCTCCCTCACTCTCTCTATTCCTTTCTTTTTACCCCCTCTTCTATATATCTGTCTCACTCCCTCATCCTCTCTCTCCCCTCTCTCCATTCCACTTCTCACCCTCCCACTCTCTCTATCTCAATCTCTCTCCCTCTCCCTCTCACCCCTCTCTACGCATTGTCCTCTTGCTCCCTGTCTCCATCTTGCTCAATATTGTTTCC
Organism: Papilionanthe hookeriana x Papilionanthe teres; assembly: GCA_022702705.1. Classification (NCBI taxonomy): domain Eukaryota; kingdom Viridiplantae; phylum Streptophyta; class Magnoliopsida; order Asparagales; family Orchidaceae; genus Papilionanthe; species Papilionanthe hookeriana x Papilionanthe teres. The sequence goes on from JAKZJZ010000185.1 coordinate 51,525, forward strand.
ACTCTCTCTTCCCCTCTCTCCCTCTTATATCTTTCATGCTCTCTCTCTCACTCTCTTCAATGTTTCTCTCCCTCTATCTCCCCAGTTCTCCCACTCTCCCTTACACTTGCCCTCTAACTCCCCCTTTCTCACTCTATCCCTTATTCTTACCCTTTCTTACTATGTATCTTACTCTCTATTCCTTTTTTTGTCTCGCTTTCTTGCTATCTCTTGCTATCTTCTCACTCTCTTTACTCCTTCCCTCTATCTCTCCCTTTCTCCCTCTCTTTCTTTCTCACTATGTCTCTCACTCTCCATCATGTTTCTCTCTCTCTCGCTCGTTGCTCTCTCTTACTCTCTTTTCTCTCTTTTTCTCCAAATATCCATCACTCAATCTCTCTCTACCTTCCTCCTTTCTCTATCTCTTTGCTTTCTCACCCACTCCTCTCTCTTGTTGATTATTACTTCCCTACCCTCCCTTATTTCAGTCTCTATTTCTCTCTCTTTCCCTCTCTTACCTCACTCTCTATTTCTTCTCTGTTACTTTCTCTTTTTGTCTCGCTCCTTTCTTGGCTCCCTCACTCTCTTTAATTTTACTCTCACTCTTAATCTCAATCTCTTCTCTCTCTTTCTCTATTGCTCTCTCTCACCCTTTCTCTCGCCCTCTCTCTCTTGCTCCCTCACTGAGTCTCTCTAGCTCTCCCTCCCACTTTCACTCCCTTCATCCCTATCTCTCTCCTGCTCTCCTTATCTCCCTCTCTCTTACTCCCTCTGTCGCTCGCTCGCTCTTTCCCTCTCTCCCACTCACTCTTTTCTTTCTTTTTTCTTTGTTTCTCTCTCGCACTCTCTCCCTTTCTAGCTTCTCTTCCTCTCTCTTGGGTTTCACTCTCACTCTTACTCCCTCATTTCTCTCTCTTTCTCACTCCATGTTCACTCTTTTATTGGTCTCTCTCCTCACTCTCCTCTCAATCTTTCTCTAACTCTCTCTAAAACTTTCATGTTTCATTCCCTACCACCCACTCTCTCCATTCCTTGCTCTTATTTCTTTGTCTCACGCACACTCCCACTCTCTCCCTCTCACTCTCTTATAGTTCACCCTCTTTCTCTCCCAGTAAGCCTCATTCTCTACCCATTTCTACATCTCTCTGACTCTATCTCTATTTCTTCCTTCACTCTTCCTCTCTCATTCCCACTCTCTTCCATTCCTCCCTCTATCTCACTCACTCACACTCTCCCTCCCTTACACACTCACAGTTTCTCTCACATATTGCTCTCTTCTGTCATATCCATCTCATTGTTTCATATTTTATCTCATGGATCTCTCTTTCCTGCTTGATCACTCCCTCTTTCAATCCCTACATCCCTCTCTTTCTCGCTCTCTCCCTACTTTATTCTTCTCTCTCGCTCTTATTGCACTCACTCATTGACTCCCTCTCCCTCCCTCTTATTTTCTTTATCGCTCTCTCTCACTCCCTCTCTCTTGCCCTCGTCTCTCACTTTTCTTTCTCTACATCTCTGTCACTCTTCCTCTCCCATTGTCTCACTCTCCCTCATTCTTTCTCCCTTATCCTCCCCCTCCAACCAATCTCTATTTCAATCTCTCTCCCTCTCCATCTCCTTCTCTCCTTTTCTCCTCACTCATTCTCTTAATCTCTCTCCCTATCTCAATCTTGCTATCTTTTGCTCTCGCTTCCTATCTCTCTCTTAAATATTTCTTTCTCTCCCCTCTCTCCTCCCTCTCTCTATTCAGTCTCTCTAACGCTCTCCATCTATCTCCCCTTTCTCTTTCTTGCCCTCTATCTATCTCTTTCTTGCTCTCTCCATTTCTCACTATGTCTCACTCTCTGTTATGCTTCTTTATCTAGCTCGCTAGCGCTCTCTTACTCTCTGTTCTCTCTCTTTATTCACTCTTTATCTTCCATATCCATCAATCTAACTCTCTCCCTTCCTCTCATTCTCTCTCTTCTCTCTCTTCTTCCATCTTCTCTCTCATTGTTTATTACTTTCTCGCCCTCCCATCCTTCCTCCTCCTTTTTATGCTCTCTTTGTCTCTCTAGCTTCCTTTCTCTTGCCCTCTCTTTCCTCACTATGTATTCTCTCTATTTCTCTCTCCCTTTGTCACTCTCTCCCCTCCTCGCTCCCTCACTCTCTTTAATTGAAACTCTCACTTTTACTCCCTCTTCATCTCTCTTTCTCACAATCACTCCCACTTTCCCTTCTTGGTTGTCCCTCTCTCTCCATAATTCTATCATTCTTTCTCTCATTCTCTTATTCTCCCTCCCTCACTTTCTCTTGCTCACAGTCTTTCTCTATCTTACCTCACTCTCCTTCTCTTCCTATACCTCTCTCACACTCCCTTCCTCCTTTGCTCCCTTCCTCTCTCACTTTCACTAATTGTTCTCTCTCTTTCTCTTTTCTTGCTTACACTTCTCTAACTCTTTATCTAATGTTCTCTCTCACTCTCTTCCTCTTTGACACACACACAATCTCTCTCTTTAGTCAATCCTTCTCTCCCCTATCCTTCACATGTACTCTGTCTCTCTTTCTCACTCAAACTATAATCCTTCTCATATCCTCTGTCCTCTATCTCATTAATTCTCACATTCTCTCACACGTTTCCCTCTCTTTCTCTTACCCTCTCTCCCTCCCTCTCTCTTGCTCCTCTATCTCTCACTCTCTTTTCATGATTCTTGCTCTCACTCTTTTCCTCTCTATCTATATATCTCTCAAGCTCCCTTCCTCACTTTTACCTTCTTTCTCTTGCTTTCTATCCCTCTCTTCTCTTCCTCCCTCCCTCACTCACACTTTCTCTCCATTCTTACAGTCCTAATATCTTTTCTTCTCTCTTGTCCCTCTCTCTCATTCGCTTTCTTATATCCTCTTCTTTCCCTCATGATCTTTTCCTCTTTCTCTCTAGATCTCATTCACTCTTCACACTCTTGTTCTCTTTATCGCTTTCACTCTCTGCTTCTATCATTCTCACTCCCTAATTATTGCCCTCTCTAGGTCTCTCATATTTAGCTTAATCTTCTCTCCATCTATACACTCATATGCTCTCTCACTCTCTTAATCACTCTTGCTCTCACCCTCTTTAGCTCCACATTTCGTGGTCTCTATCTCACTCTCTCTTACTATCTTGTCTTTTCTCGTTCAATCTCTCCTCTTTTCCCTGCTCTATCTTTCTCCCTTCACTCTCTACCCTCTTCTCTATTATTCTCTCTCCCTCTCTTTCTCTTTCTCACTATATGTTCACTTTTTCTATCTTATACTCTCTTTTACTCTCTCCTTTGTTGCTCTCTTTCCTCTTACACTTTCTCTCATTCTACCTCCACTCCCTTTCTCGTTTCTCTTGCTTTCAACCCTACCACTCTCTTTCACTAACTTCTCTCCCTCTGTCCTTCCCCCTCTATACCTCTTTATATCCCTCTTTGTCTCCCTCTCTCTTGCTCCCTCTCTCACTCACTAATATCCTCTTCTTGTGCTCACCTTACACCTCACTTACTCACTCTTACTTGATCTTCCCACAGCCTCTCTTCTCACTCTCTCTCACTTTCTCCTTCCTACTCTCTATAAACGCTCTCACTTCCACCTATCTCTCTTTCTCTCTCATGACCACCATCTTTCTATGACTCTCTATTTCAGCCCTCTTTATCTCTCCCTCTCAATATCTACTCTGTCTCTCACTTTTGACCCTCGCATTATCCCTCAATTCCGCTCTCTCCCTCTTTATACCTCTTTCACTCCCTTAATCCATCTCTCTCTTTTACACTATCCTTTATTGTTCTCTCTTCTCTTTTTCCTCTTACTTTTCTCTCACTCTATTCCCCACTCTCTCTCCTTTCTCGCTCACCTGATTCCATCCCAACCTCTCTCATTCTCTCTCTATCCCACCCTCCCTCTTGCTCCCTTTATCCCTCTCCAAATTCCTCTCCCTCCATTTCTCCCGCTCTTTATACCACGTACCCTTACTCGATCTTCGCTTAGTCTCCTCACTCTCACTCTATCACTCTCTTTTCCTTTCTCTTTCTTGAACTCTCTTTAACCCCTCTCACTAGCTCCTTCAATCTCTCTCTCTCACTCTCTCTTTCCCTATCTCTCTCACTCTCTATTCCATCTCATTTTCTCTTATTCACTCTCTCTTTTGTCTCTCTTTTAACGATCCCTTTATCCCTCGCTGCCTTTCTCTCGTCTCCCTCCCTTTTTCACTCTCTTCACCCCTCGCTTTCTCTCGCTCTCCTTACCTCTCCTTACCAGGTAGTGAGCTGTTGAAATGAGGGAAGGAGTGACAGACGGAGAGAGTGAGTGAGAGAGAGATTGGGAGAGAAGAGAGTGATAGAAAGAGGGAGACAGTGATAGAAAGGTAGAGTGGGGGGAGAGATTGAGAGAGAGACAAACGAAAGAGGGTGCAAAAGAGAGCAAGTAAGAGTGAGAGTGAAATTTAATAGAGAGAGGAGAGAGAAAGGAAGAGGGAAGAAATATTGAGAGAAGAGCAATAAAGTGAGAGGGAGTGAAAGAAAGCAAGAGAGGGAGCAAAAGAGAATGTTTGTGGGTGATAGTGAGTAAAAAAATCTGAGAAAGGAGACCATCATAATAAAAGTAATAGATGAGACAACAAATAGGAGAGGAATATAACAAGTGGAGAGTGGGTGAAAAATAAATAGCGTGACAGAGATATTTTGAGAGAGAGAGAGAGAATATATATATATATATATATATATATATATATATATATATATATATATATATATATATATATATATATATATATATATATTATGAGAAAGGTCTAGAGAGGAAGAGCGAGAGGGAGGGAGTGAGAAGGAGATAGTGTGGGAGAGGGAGTGAGAGATAGAAAGGAGAAAGAGAAAGAGGAGAGTGGGAGGAGGAAAAGCAAGAAAAAAATGTAGAGCAAGGGAAGACACAAAAAATAGAGCAAAGAAGAGAACTAAAGAGATTGATAGAGAGAGAAGTGAGATAAGGTATGAGGTTGAAAGAATAGTTGGGAGGATGCCATGGAGAGCAAGGGAATAAAGAGAAAGATAGAGAGTGAGAGAGAGGGGGGAAAGCATGGCAAAGAGAGAGAGGAAGGGAGGGAGAGGGGGTTGGGTAAAAGTGGGAGAGGTGTGGGAGAGGGAGAAAGAAAGAGGGGGGGTTAGAATGTATTCGTGAGAGAGAGAGAGATAGTGGCAAAGGAAAAAGGTGAGTGGGGAAGCAAGAGAGAGAAAGTAGTGGAAGTTAGGGGGAGTGAGGGAGAGAGTGACGAACATAAAGAGAGAATTAAAGAGAGAAGGGTGTGGGGAAGAGAAAGCGGAAGACAAAATGGAGAGTGTGAAAGAGATAAAGAGAGGGAGTAGGTCCCACTATATCTCTATTGCTTTCTCTTTACAACTCATGCTCTCTCACACACTCTCTATTGTATTTCTCTCTCATGCTAACTTCTATTCTCTCTCTTTCTTTCACTCTATCCCTCACACTCTCTCTCTTCCTCTCTCCCTACTTCTCTCTCTCTCTTTCAATCCCACTCTTAGCTCTCTCTATTTTTCTCTCTCTACTCTTCACTTTCATTATTTCTCACCTTCTCTCAAACATATCTTCCTTTCTCCCCCTCTCTTTCACTACCTCCCTCGCCCTCTCCATGTCTCCATATATTTCACTCTCTTTACCTTATTCTCACTCTCTCCCTCTTTTTTTATACATCTTTATTTAACACTCCCTCGTTCACTCTCTTACTTTTTATTCTCTAAGTCCCTCTCTCCCTCCATCTCCCTCCATATCACCCTATATATCTCCCACTATCTACTTCTCACTCATTATATTTTGATCTGTCTTCCACGAGTCTCTCTTTTCTCTCTATTTCTTGCTTTCCCTCTCTCCATCTCTCCCTTCCACTACCTCTTCAGTCCCTTTCTTCACTCCCTCTCTTGCTCTCTCTTTCAATCTCTATGTCATCTTTTTTTGTTGTTTCTTTGCTCTCATTTGCCCCCTCTCTATCCTTCTCTTGCTCATAATTCTATCTCCCTATCTTCTCTCTCTTAAATCACTTTTTCTCTTCCTTAATCTCTCACTCCCCCTCCATTACACACTCTCTTTTAATTGCTCTCACATCATGCTCTCTCCTCTTATATTATTTATTATTTTTGCTCATACAACTCTCTTACCTCCTTGATTCCTCCCTTTTTCAATCCCTACTTCCCACTCTTTATGCCTCCCTCCCTATCTAACTCCTCTCTCCCTCTCCCCCTCTTTTTCTCTATCTCTTTCTTCTCTCACACTTTTCTCTACTCGCTCATTCTCTCCCTCTCACATGTTATCTCTTCCCTCACCCTCTCACGCTCTCTATTCTCTCACACTTTCTTCTCTCTATTATCTCTCACACTCTTTGCATTTTTCCCTCCCTCATTCTCTCTCTTCAGTTTCACTCTCACTCTTACTCCCTCTCTCCCTCACTCTTTCTAGCTCTATGTTCGCACTCTCTCACTCACCTTGAATTATGTTGCTCTCTCTTCTCTCTCTTTAATCTTTCTCTTCCTCTCTCCTCTGTCACTTGCTTCCTTCCCCCATCCCTCTCTCACCCTTTCTCTATCTCTCCTTATCTCTCAGATAGACTATAACTCTCCCCCTCTCATATTCTTTTGGTCTCCCTCTAGACAATCTCATTCTCTACTCCTTCCCTTTCGCTCACTCTCTCAATATCTTCCTTCATTCTATCTCCTCTCTCTCTCATACACTCTCTATTCCCACACACTCTCTTCTCTCTATTTGTCGCTCACACTCTCTCCCTTTCTCACTCCCTCTTTTTCACTCTTCAATTTCACTCTCACTCTTACTCCCTCTCTCCCTCATTATTCGACTCTATTTTCTCCTTACGCTGTCTCCATCTTTCCCTCCCGCTCTCTCTTTAATCCCTTTCACTCTTTATTTCATCTCTCTTTGTTATTTCTTTGCTCTCAATTGCCCCTCTCTATCTCTCTCTTGCTCATAATTCTATTTCCCTCTCTTCTGTCTCTTTACTCAGCCTTTCTCTTCCTCTATCTCTCACTCCCCCTCCCTCACACACACTCTCTCAAATTCTCTCACATCTTGCTCTCTCCCCTTATATCCATTTCATTATTTATTATTTTGCTCATATATCTCTCTCACCTCCTTGATCCCTCCCTCCTTCAATCCCTCCTTCCCTCTATTTATGCCTCCCTCTCCTCTTGCACTCACTCATTCAGTCCTTCTCCCCCTCGTTTTCTCTCTCATTCCCTCTATTTTGCTTTCTCTTCTCTCACTTAGACTTTTCTCTACTTGCTCGCTCTCTCCCTCTCTCACGTTACCTCTTCCCTCACTCTCTCTTCACTCTATTTCTCTCTCACACTTTCTCCTTTCTCACTCCCTCTTCCTCTCTCTTCAGTTTCACTCTCACTCTTACTCTCTCACTTTCTCAATCTCTCTCCTCTCCCACTATCTCCACCTTTCTCACTCTATCCCTTATTCTTGCCCTCTATCTTTCTCTTTCTCACTCTCCCTCTTTTTCACAATGTCATTCACTTTTTATTATGTTTCTCTCTCTCGCTCTTGTCACTCTCTCTTTTTATCTATTCTATCTCATTAGTCTTGCCTTTATCTTCATATATCTTTCACTCTAACTCTCCATATCATTAGTCTTGCCTTTTCTCATTCTCTCTCTTCTCTCTCCCACTTTATTTCGCTCTCTTATTCTCTCTAGCTCCCTCTCTCTTTCCCTCTCTTCCCTTACTCTCCATTCATTCTCCTTTTTTTTTGCTTCCCTTCCTTGATCCATCATTTTCTTCAATTTCACTCTCACTTTTATTCCCTTAGTCGCCTCTCTCACTCATTCTCCCTTGCACGTTCTCTCCAATTCTCACTCCTTTTCTCTCTCTCTCTCTCTCTCTCTCTCTCTTTCATTTCCCTCTCTAACACTTTCTCTTGCTTCATCTATCATTCTCTCTCTTGCTCCTTTTCTATTACTCTCTCTTCACCCACTCTCTTTAGCTTCACTGTCACTCATACTCCCTCTCTTTATCTCTTTCACACCCTCTATTCTCTCTTTCACTTTCTATCGTTAAACGCTCGCACTCTTTATTTTCTTTCAATATTTATGTTACTTTTCTCACTCTTTTTCTTCATATATCCCCCACTCTCTTTCTCTATTTCTCTCACTTCCCTCCTTCCTTTCTCTCTCTTACGTTCTCTCCCACTTTCCATTCTTGGCCCTCCTCTCCATCTCTCTCTCATTCTCTCTCGCAATCTCTTATTCTCCCCCTCGCTATCTTGTCACTATCTCTTTCTTTAACTTCCCTCATTCTCCTTCTCTCCCTTTATCTCTCACACTCTCACTTCCTCCTTCTCTCCCTTCCTCACTCATTTTTACTATTTGTTTTCTCTTTCTTTCTCTTTTATTGCTCACACTTCTCTAACTCTTTCTCTTAAGTTCTCTCTCAATGTCTTGTCCTCTCTCACACACACAAAATCTCTCTCACTCTCCAACTCTTATGTCTATATCTATTTCTTTGACTTATGCCCCTTTCTTGCTCTTTATTACATATCTCTTGCTTTATCTTCCTTCACCCTCTTTTCTATCTCTATTTCTCTCTCACTCTCTCTCCTCTCTTCCTCCCTCTTTCTCATTAGTTTCACTCTCTCTTACTCTCCCTCTTTTTTACTCACTCTTTGCTCTTTCATTATCTTATTCTCTCTTCTATGTTCTGTCTCCTCTCACTCTTTTGCTCACTCTGTCCCTCCACATATTCTCACTCTTCCTCTCTTGCTTCCTGCCCTCCCACCCTCCCTCCCTCCCGCTCTCTCACTCATTCTATCTTCCATTCTTCCACACTCACTATCCCTCAACCTCCCATTTTCCCTCTCAATATCTCTCTAGCTCTCTTTCTCCCACTCATTCTTTTGCTCTCTGTACCACTCTCCTAATCGAGAACTCTCATTTGTTCTACCTTCCATCACGCTCTCTTTTCACTTTATTTTTCTCTCAATTCTCCCCTTTCTCACATCCTAAATCTCTTCGATCTCTTTGACTTCCTCCCTCTATCTCTCCATTTCTCACACTCTGCCCCTCTCATTCACTATTCTATCTCTCTTCCTCTCTCTCTTGTTTTCTCATATCATTCTCTCTTCTCTCTATTTACTAACTCATTTTCTCTCTATCTCTCACTCTCTCTCTCTCTCTCGTTCATTGCACTCCTCTTTTCTCTCTTTCCCCCTATTCTCTCATTGTTTCATACTTTCTCTCACATTTCTAACCCTTTGCTTCCCCTCTTTCCTCTCTCTCTCAGTATCTCTCACTCTTATTTTTTTCCTATTATTCTCAGTCTCCCCCACTCTCTCCTTATCCCTCCTGCTCTCCTTCTCTCCATCATTCATTCTCTTTCTCAGTCTCCCTCTTCTCAATTATTCTTGTTCTCACTTACTTGCATTCCTCCTTCCTAATCTCTCTCTTTTTATCTCCTCCTAGTCTCTCCTTCACTCACTTTTGTCCTCTCCCTCACACACTCCCTTTTTTCTCTCATTCCCACACTCTTAATCTCCCTCTATCTCTTTTTATTGCACTTTTTCTCTATCTTGTTCAATCCAACTTATTTGATCTCTCTAGATCTCCCCTATGTCACACCCTCACTTAAACACACTCTATCACTCTTCTTCTTTCTTTCACCCTTCTCTCCTCTATTCTACCCTCTCTCCTCTCCCTCGCTTAGTACCCTTTCTCTCTCTCTCTCTCTGTTGCTCTCCCATACCTTTTTTATATTTCTCTCTCTCTTTTTCTCCTCTCTCACTACCTCTAACTCTTCTTTAGCTCACACTCTCTTAATCTACCTTCCTCTCATTCTCTCTCAAAATTTCACACTCCCTCTCTTTTGTCTATCTCTTTCTTTATCTCATTCGCTCTCTTCCCTCTTTCACTCCCTTAATTCTCTTCTCTTCTCTCTTTCCCCCTCTCTCTCTTAACCTCTATCTTTCAAATTCTCAATGGCTTACCCTCTCGCAAACTTTCTCATTTTCTCTCCCTCCTTATCCCTCTCAAACCCTCCCTCTATTTTTCTCACTCCCTCATTAGTGTCCTGTAATTGTCTCCCTTATCTAGCTCACTCCTCTCTCCCCATCTCGGACACTCATACGCTCTCTCACACTCTAAATCACCCTTATCTAACTTACCCTCCTTAGCTCCATTTATTGCTCTCTATCTCACTCTCTCTTACTATCTTGTTCTTTTTTGCTCTATCTCTCTATCTCCCTCCTCTATCTCTCTCTCACCCTCCATCCATCTCTCTCCATATCTTCCTCTATATCTCCACTCTCTACCTTGCACTAGTGATCTTTTATTCTATCTTCCCTGCTTATCATTTTTGTCTCCTTTTTGTTTCATTTTTTCTCCCTTTCTTCCTTTTGCTCTCTCTTCAATTCTTATACTTCCTCCCTCTATCCCTCTGTTTCTAGTTCACTCTCTCCTGCTCACTCTCACTTGCTCAATCTCACTTTATTTCATCTCTCTTTATCGTTTTTTGCTCTCTCTTTCCCTCTCTCTATCCTCTATTGCTCTTTGATCTAATAACCTCCCTTCTCTCTCTTTATTCACTCCTTCTCTCCCTCTATCTCTCACACTCTCTATTACTCTCCCTCCATCCCTCTCTCTGTCAATTGCTCTCACATCTCACACTCGCCCCTTCTTTCCATCTCATTATTTATTTTTATCTCTCACACATCTCTCTCTCCTCCTTTGTCCCTCCCTCTTTCACTCTCTTTTTTCCTCTCATTCTCCCCTTCTCCTTATTTCTCTTCTCTCTCTTCTCTTGCACTCACCCACTCAGTCTCCCTCATTCCCTCTTATTTTATCCATCGCTCTCTCAACCCCCTCTCTTGCTCTCTCTTTTCTCACTTTTTTTCTCTATATCTCTCTCTCTTTATTCCTCATCCTTGCTCTTTCCCGTCTCTCATTATTTATCTCGCCCTCTCACTTCTCTCCAACCCACTCTCTATATCTCAATCTCACTCCCTCTCTCACTTCTCTCTCTTTTTCTCACTCATTTTCTTAATCTTGATCCCTATCTCCATATTGCTCATTATCTATTCCTCACCCTCTTCCCCTCTTCCTTTCTATCTCCCCTACTTTTTTCTTGCTCTCTCTCCCTTTCTCACTCCCCCTCTCTTCAATCCCTCTCTCTCTACCTCTCTCCCCCTTCTCACACTCTCTCTTACTCTATCCCTCTATCTCTCTCTTTATCACTGTCTCCCTTTCTTACTATGTCTTTCACTCTCAATTCTATTTATATCTCTACCACTCTGTTGCTCTCTCTTGCTATCTTTTTTCTCTATTTACTCTCGCCTCTATCTCTCTCTTTCTCACCCTCTCCCTTTCTCACAATGTCTCTCACTCTCTATTTTGTTTCTCTCTCTTGCTCTCTTTACTCACTCATTTTCTCCCTATATCTATCACTCTGTATCACTGCTTTCTTCTCATTCTCCATCGCTTCTCTTTCTCACCCCCTCTCTTATTGTTTATTACTTCCCCTCCCTCCCTTCATCCCTCTTTATTTTGCTTTTTGTTCCCTCGCTTACCTGACTCTATATTCTTTCTTGATTTCTCTCTTATTTTCTCTCTCTCGCTTTCTGGCTCACTCACTCTTCATTTTCATTCTCACTCGAACTTTCTCACTCTCTTCTCTCTCTCTCTCTCTCTCTCTCTCTATTTTTCTCTTGCCCTCTCTCTCCCTTTCTCTCTTGGAAGGGAGAGGGACTAAGGGAGTGAAATAGGGAGGGAGAGCGACAAAGAGGTAGTGAGGGATAATATGCGTGTTAAAAGTGAGAGATAGAAGATATATTGAGAGAGAGGTAAAGAGAGATGGAATAGAGAGTGAGAGAGAGATGGAGGAAGTGAGGGAGAAAGTGAGACAGAAGGAGGAAGTGAGAGGGTTTAAAGAGATAGTAGGAAGGAGATGGTGACAGAGAGAGAATGGGTGACAGAGTGAGAAGAGAGGTTGTGGGAAGATCGAGTAACATAGAGGGGAAGAATAAGAGAATGGTGAGAGAGAGGGTGCATGAGAGCGAGGAGATAGAGAGGGGAGTGATGGAGATACGAGAGAGAAAGAGAGAGGTAGGGTTGGAAGCAGAGAGAGATTGGAGTGTAAGAGGAAAGAGAGAAAATAGAGAAACAAAGGAGAGTGTAAAAGAGAGTATAAGATCCAAAAATGGAATAGAGAGTGAGAAAAAGAGAGAGGGAGAGAGAATAATGGAGAATAGGATAGAGAGTGAAGAGAGATAGATTGAGTGAGGGAGAGAGAGAGGATAGAGTGACCGAGAAAGAACAAGATAGTAAATAAGGGTGAGATAGAGTGCAAGAAAAGGTACTATAAAAGGTGAGAGTGAGAGAGAATAGGAGGGAGTGAGAGAGTGTTTGAGTGTGTGAGATGGAGAGAGAAGAGTGAGGAACATAAAGGAGACCTAGAGAGGGCACAAATGAGGGAGTGAGAATGGTAGAGGGAGATAATGAGAGTAATAAAAAGAACAATTGTGAGAGAGTGAATGAGATCTAGAGAAAAAAGAAAGAGAGAGCGACGGAGAGAAGAGGATATATGAAAGGGAAAGAGGGAGAGAAACAAGAGTGAAAAAAAAATAATAGATGGGTGAGAAAGAAGAGGGATAGTGGGGAAGGGAGGGAGCAAGAAAAGAGAGAGATAGAGAGCGAGATAATGAATGAGAGACTGAGAAATAGAGACAGAGTGGGAAGGAGGGAAGTGAGAATGAGAGGGAGAGAGAGTGGGGGATATATGGAGAGAGAGTGAGAGGGGAGAGAGAAGAGAGAGCAATAAAAGAGTAAGGGAGTGTGTGTGTGTGTGAGTGTAATAGAATAAAGAGTAATAGAAGTTAGAGCAAGAAAGATAAGGAATAAAGAGTAAAAAATAGAGAGACGGGGATGTGAGAGAGATAGATGAAAGGGAGTGATAATGGTAGAGAGAGTGAGAGAAGTAGAAAAAGAGTGAATTAAGACAGAGTAAGAGATATTAATCTAGAAGAAACGAGGGAGAGAGAATAGGAGAATGAGTTAGAGAGAGAGGAGAGAATGAGAGCAAGGAAAGGAGGGAGGGAGGCAGTGGGGGATAAAGGAGGAGAAAGTGTGAGAGGAGAGAAGGAAGAGATACTAATAGAAGAGATAGTAAGAGCGCTCATCCGAGAGAGAATATTGAGTGAGAAAGAGAGGGAGAGGGAGTAAAGTGAGTGAAATTGACGAGAGAGAGTGAGAGCAAGAAAGAGGGAAAAAAACAATAGAGAAATAAAGAGAGAAGAGAAAGCGAGGGAGCGAGAACAAGAGGAAAAGGAAGACCAAAAGAGAAAGAGGAGAGGAGGATAATGTGTGTTTTGTTTTTTCCTCTCTTACACTCTTATGTTATTTTATTCTCCTCACCTCTTACTCTTTCTCACTGTCTATCCCCCACTCTATCTTGCTCTCCCTTTCTCGCACTCTCTCCCCCGCCCACTATCTCCACACTCTCCTCTCTCCCTCTCTCTATCTTTCTCACACACATAAGCTCTCTCTTTCGCTTCCTCTTTTCCTCCCTCGCTCTCCCTCTCTCCATCTCCCCAACACTCCCTTCCCCCTCTCTCTTACTCATTCTCTTATTCACCTTCCATCTCGCTCATTCTATCCACATTATTCTAACACTCTTTCTTACTTTATATTTTATTCCTCTCCCTCTATCCTCCACTCCCTCTCTCACTCTCTCAATCTTTCTCTTGCTCTCCCTCTCTTTCATTCTTGTTCTCTCTCTATTTGTCTGCTATCTCACTCTCTTCTCTCACTCTCGATTGCTCTTTCCCTCTCCATCTTCCATCCCACTCTCAATTTCTTTACACCTCTCTATTTTCTCTCTATTTCTCACTCATTTTACTTACAATCTTTCCATCTCTCTATCCCTCTTTATCTCTATCTCTATACCTCTTGTCCCTCTCTTCTTTCTCTCTTTATCTGTCTCTTCCACTCTGCCTCTATATCCCTCTATCTACCTCTCATTCCAACTCCCTCTCCCTCCGTCCCTCCTCTGTTTTTCTCTGCCACTCTCTCCCTCTACCTCTAACCATTTCTCTCTCCGCCTCTTATTCTCATATTGTCCCTCGCTCTCTCTTCTTGTCATGCTCTCTTACACTCCCTCCTTTATCTCTCTCTTCCTCTATAAATATCCTCTCATACTTTCTCTGCCTCTATCCAAGACATCTCTCTACCCTCTCTCTTCTCTCTCTCGCACGTTTCGCTCTTTCCCTTGCTCTCGCTCTCTTTCTCACTCTCTATTCCACCTTCATTATTGCATTGTTTCTCGATCCATCTCTCTTATGTGGCTTATTCATTTCTCTCATTACTTAACTCTTTTTCTCCCTCTATCTCCCTCTCTCACTCTCTCCCTCTTTTTCAATCCTTCTCTCTTCTCACTCTTTTCTCCTTTTCTCTCTCTAACTATTTCTTAGTTTAGCTCACACTTCTCTCTCCCTACACTCCCTTCCTCCCTCTTCCTCTCTCTTTATCTTCATATCTTTGACTCTTTATCTATTTCTCATTCTTCTACTCCCTTTCTTGCTCTCTTGCATTTTCTTCCTTCACTCTCTCTTCTATCTCTATTTCTCTTTCACTCTCTCTCCTCTCTCCCTCTCTATCTCTCCTTAATTACACGCTCTCTTACTCATTGTTCTCTCTCTTTATCTTACTCTCTCTCCTCTCACTCTTTCACTCTCTATCCTCCAGACACTCTCTCTCCTCCTCTCTTGTTGCCTTCCCTCCCTCATCCCTACCTCCCACCACTCTCTCAAACACTCTATCTTCCACTCTTCCAAACTCTCTCTCCCTCTACCTCCCACTCTCCCTTTCCATCCTTCTCTAGCTCTCTATTTCCTCTCTCTCTCTCCTGCTCTCTCTTTAAACCCCTCCTTCTTTCTCTTTCTCACTCACTTTTCCCCTCTCTCACACTCTCTATTCCATCACTTTTTATCTCTCTTGTGCTCTCTTTCTCACTCCCTCGATCTTGCCCTCGCTAGGTCTTTGTCATGTAGCGCACTCTTCTCTTTGCATCTTACACACTCATACACACTCTCACTCTCTCTCAATCTCTCTCCCTCTCACCCTCGTTAGCTCCATTTCCCACTCACTATCTCACTATTTGTTACCATTTTGTTTTTTTATCTCTCACTCTTTTTATACCTCCCTATTATATTCCCTCACTCCCTCTCTTTCTCACACTTAATTCTCTTTTTATATCTTATATTCTCTTTTACACACTCCTTTGTTGCTTTCTCTTCTTTCATTCACTTAAATTCTGTCACTCTGTCCCCCACTTCCTCTCTCCTCTCTCTCTTGCTCCTATCCCTCCCTCTCTTATTTAATCTCTTCTCTTCCTCCGTCCCTCTCCGTCTCCCTCTCTCTCTGAACAATATTCTATTCTTCCTCACATTTTATCGCTCACTCAATTACTCTTGCTTGATCTTCCCTCAGTCTCTCTTTCTTTCTCTTTCCTGCTCTCTCTTTAAACCCTCTCAATACCTCCTTCAATCTTTCTTTCTTTCTCATACTCTTCTCTCTCTCACTCTCAGTTCCACCTCTTTTCATCTCTCTCTCTCTCGCCCTCTCTTCTGTCTCTCTCTTTTCACACTCACTTTAACCCTCATCGCCACTCTCTCGCTCTCCCTCCCTCTTTCACTCCCTTCATCCCTCTCTTTCTATTGCTCTCCCTCCCACTTTCACTCCCTTCTTCCCTATCTCTTGCTCCTCTCTCGCTCGCTCACCCTCTCCCTCTCTCTTGCACTCTCTTCCCTCACCCTCTCTTCCCTTTATTTCTCTCTCACACCTGTCTCCTTTCTCGTTCCCTCTTCCTATCTCTTCAGTTTTACTCTCATACTTACTCCCTCATTCCCTCTCTCTTTCTCACTCCACGTTCACTCTTTGTCGCCTACTCTCTCTTCTGTTACGCTCGATTCTCTCTCTCCTCTCAATCTTTCTCTCCCACTCTCCCCACTCCTTTCATTCCTTTCCTCCCTCTCCGTCTCTCTCTATCTCTCTCTCTCTCTCTCTCTCTCTCTCTCTCACACAAACTCCCCCCTCTCTCTCTCTAACTCTCTTCCAATTCAACCCCTCTCTTTTCCTCTAAATCTCATTATGTACCCCCTATCTAGATCTCTCTCACTCTCTCTCCATATCTTCCTTCACTCTCTCTTCCTCTCTCACTCCCACTATCTTGCATCCCTCTCACTCCCTCTGTCCATCTCTCTCCTCACTCGCTCGTTTCTCTATTTATGCTTTATCACTTTTTCTTTTCTCTATTGCTCTCTTCTTGCTCTCATTGACACACTCTCTTCTTCTCTCTTTTATCACTCTTTTATCACTTTACTCGCTCTTTCTCTCTAACTACCTCTCACTCTCTTCCTCCTCCCTCTCTCCCTCTTTCATTAATTCGAGCTATGTCTTTTCTCCCTCCCTCGATCTCCATATTTCCCCAAATATCTCTTATATCTACCTCAACTCCTATCTTTTGCTATCTTCTCGAGTCTCTCTCTCTCTCGATTTTGCCTTACCTCTCTTCCCTCTCTCTTCGCTCACTCTTGATCCTTATCTTAACTCCCTCTCTTGCTCTCTTTGTTTCACTCTCATTTCA